>CM008343.1:16190765-16204026 GCA_002525835.2 Ipomoea batatas
ATATATATATATATATATATATATATATATATATATATATATATATGCACGCTCAAGTGCGAACGGTTGCCAAGGAGCACGCTCAAGTGCGAACAGTAGCCAAGGAGAGAAATCATAACTACTCACAGCTGTCCACTAGGCCGTCCACTTATCCAGATTCAACGAATCAAATGTAATTTTAAAAAAATAACGATGCGGTTCATTTTCGTAAATAACTCAAACTTTGGTGCAAGTAACTAATGCAAGTTTGCTAGTGAAAATGTCATTTTAGGTTGAATTGCATGATTTTACATTGTTCGAGAATCTAATTGTAATTTTTTTTAGTTCGATAGCTTAATTGCAGTTTGTTGTGTAGTTGAAAGACCTATTTGACCCTTATTCCTTTACTGTTTACAAGAATGTTACTACACATTTTATTTATATTATTTGAAATTTTTATAATATTGTTAAAATTTCCTATTCAATAAAGAAAAATCTTACAAAATAAAATAATATAAATGTCAACCATTATAAATAGGGGAAAACGTCATATATATCCTCGAACTTTATACGAGAAGCCAATTATATTCTCAAATTTTTAAAAATTCCAGTTAAGTAAATCAACATGTCGATTTAGTGCATCGAAGTCAAACAACTGGTTAGTCACATGTGATATCAGGTCATTAGAGTTTCAGCGATGCTTCGACGATGTTCCAACTACTTATGGTGAAACCCACCGACCTTGCGACTAGCAAGGCGCTGGATAAGGCAATCAACTGGTCGTCTTATCTGGTCACTGAAAAAAGAGACCAATGGTTGCTTTCTCCAGTTAAGGAGGAAGGCGGCCTCACCTTCTCCAACGACTGGAAAAGTGACTAACTTGGTTGCTTTCTCTGTCAACAGACACGATGAATCGTCAATTTTTCTTAAAAGTGACTCAAACATTGTGAGAACATTGTCAAAACCCTAGTTACATGTTATCACGGGTTACCAACCGGTTGTATAGTCTACAATTTACAATAAGCATATTAGAAACTAGAAAGTTTGAATTATTTCGTATAAAAATAAATTTGATATATTTAGCATTTTTTCCTTCTCGCTCAATCTCTTTCCTTAATTTCCCCAAAAAAAAAAAGCTGAAGCGTAGAGCCGAATTTCGAATCACCATCACTGCGCCCTGCAGGACAGCTTGGCGGAGCTATGGCGTCCACAAACAACGGAGACGTTCTAATGCTTGAGGCGCCGCCGGAGGCTCAGCCGGCATGGTCCAGTGGCTCAGAGCTAATAGATGCTTTGCCGTACATAGACGACGACTATGGTGACTCGAAAGTGAAAGCAGAGGTGGACCGTTTAGTCGAGGAAGAGATGCGCCGCAGCACCAAAAAGCCCTCTGATTTTCTCAAGGACCTTCCTCCTCTCCCCAAGTTCAATTTTGAGGTACATGTATACCTGTGAATATTTCTAGGGTTTTTGAGCCGTAGATTTTCGATTTGCTCCTTTGATTTTGTTCTGCTTCTGGTTGAAATTTGCTGGTTTCTGAATGCTCTTCCTAGAATCACCCAATGCTTGCAAGGGAGTATGAACGGGTGAGAGCTGGGAAGCCTCCGGTGCAAATTGACACGTCAAGATATGGTCTTGAAGTGCCGCAGGGAAATAAACGGAATGATGAATCCGCATGGAAACAAGCTCTTCAGAAAGCTCAGCGCTTATTGCAGCATCAAGTAATTAGGTATTCTTCATAATTATGAGGCACTTGATAAATCTCCTTGTGCTACTTTGTAACTTTGTATGAGTAATAATGAGTCATTTCCCTTTTTGGTCCTACTGTTATTGGGGCATTGCCAATTTTAGTCCACTTCATTAATTTTTGCCACATTTCGGCCAACCTTATTTAGTCATTGCCACTTTTAGTCCACCGTTAAAATTTTCGTCAAATAACCGTCCAAAACAGGGATATTTTGATCTTTTCGTGCTTTGATAATCTCATTCACCCTTTGTAGTGGTTTTCCTTATAGATTTTCATCCAATGAAGAGGTCTGGCGAAAGCCATGGCTTTTTAATGTGGCTCACATGACTTTCGCCAGACCTCTTCAATGGATGAAAATGTGTAAGGAAAACCACTGCAAAGGATCAAGGAGATGACCAAAGCATGAAAAAACCAAAAATACCCCTATTTTGGACGGTAATTTGACGAAAATTTTAACGGTGGACTAAAAGTGGCAATGACTAAATAAGACTGGTCACAATGTGGCAAAAATTAATGGAGTGGACTAAAATTGGCAATGCTCCAATAACAGTAGGACCAAAAATGGAAATGACTCGAGTAATAATCATATATTTAGGGCACTGTAGCGAATTAAAATGACAAGTCAAAAGGCTTGAGAGCTTGAAAATTGGTGAATCAGATGCTGCAGCAAAACAATATGAGAAATGTGCTTTAGCAATCAACAGATGAGAAATTATTGCATGGCCAAAGTCTAAGAATTTTCTAAGATAACCGAGTTAGAAAGAAATTAAAATTGGGGGTCTGTTGAGAGAAAAGATGTGCAGTGTGTGTTCCTAAGAGTTGTTGGTGTGAGTGTAGCTAAGTTTTGTCTATGTGAGAATGCCTTGCTCTCAAAACATTTTTTTTCTGCTAGTGATATGCCGCATTTCTCCTCCAATCTGTTAATTAATTTTGGATTTTTCTGGCCTGGATATGCTGCAGATCTCACTAGGTTTTGTAGTCTTTTAACTATTTTTCCCTTTAGAATTGTATGAACTAGGGCTATAGCTTAAGCGTGTAAAAAAAATTCACTAGGATGCTTGTGGTTTTGTCTCTCCACTCGCTTGCAGTTTTTTTTTTGATTATTCTCTTTTGTTCCCCTTCTATACAAATTGACTCATTGTGCCAATCTTTTACAAGAACTAAAGGGAACCCTGAAGCTATGTACAAAGTTCCTAACTATATACTATATGTTTTTTTTTAAATAAATAAATATTTTAGTAAGTATCTTGGTCTTGGGGCCAATTTACTTGAGATGGATAAATAATATGTCATTATTGAGCACTTGAATGTGCCACAATTTCATATGATTGTCTCTATCATCTATTCTTATTTTCAGTAAGCAAGCGGTTTACATATTGTTTTTCTTATTTGTTTATTACCCAAAAGTGAGTGTAATGTCCTTATCCTGCATGTACAAGGAACTCCTTTATACTATTGTGCTTGAATATCTTAATTTTTATATTACTTCCTATGCTGCATTTTCTAAATTTATTGGTGCATCTCCCAAGGAGTTGCACAGTAGTTCTCATGTGATAATGTGTTACTGAGGCTTCTGTTAAGAATATAATTCTTGTTTTGCATTGTAATGTTGAAAGTTCTATGATGTGCTATTTACTAATATTTCTTAAATGTTTTTCTATCCTTTCATATGTCCATTGATTTATGTGCTTTCTAGCTATTATAATGTTCTCTCGGTGTATTCTATTTACATGAATGCTGCATATATAGGCTTGAAAATCTAGATGTAATGTTAAATCATGGTCCCGATGCTTGGAAGCTATACAACCAAAGACTGGAGGCTTTTTTAGCCAGGTAAGGCTCACTGCTGTTTAAGATCTTTCTCCAAAGGCTCACTGCTGTTTAAGATCTTTCTCCAAAGATAGCCTAGACTATTTTCTGATGCTCAATGTTGTACTGAGATGCTGCAGAAATGATTTACTCTTTATATACAAGTCACAAATGAAAATTTGGATGTTATGTTCACATTATAGACCTTTTCATATTGAGTTTGGGACTGAATCTTGAAATTCTGTTCCAGAATGCAGTCACAGGCTGTTAAGTTAAATGAAGAGATTGAAAGCGTAAATCGAGAAAGGAAATATCACCAGGTAACCATTTATGTCATAATAATTTATTTTTTCATTGAGCTCAATATGTTGGTTGGTCTTTTATGCATTCTTTGATGATTGATCAGCAAAACACTGCATACGAGCTCAATGCTTTGTCCACACAATGGAGTGAGCTCTGTTTGAAAAATACAGAAATCCAAGCTGCATGTTATCAGATTCAAAATCAGATTGAAAGGCTGAAGGAGGAAGCTAAAGAGAGGTATTTGACCTTTTTTTTCCTGGGTTAGGGATTGTGGGTGTACTGTGTTCTTCTGCTAGTATCATTGATTAAGGTAGTATGAGTTGCTAACATTCTTTCATCAGAGGCTGGGATCTGGAAAGTAAAATGGAGAATGGTTCATTGTTCTCTGCAGAAAAGTGAGTTGTGGTATGTGATTCAAATTACTTCCAGTTTTCAGCTTTAAATTTTTATTTTTATTTTTAAAAATTTTAAATGATGGGTGGCTATATTTTACATGATGGAAAGAAGAGAGAACAGATAATGTAGGCGTGCTTTAGAGTAGTTGAGATATGTGCAGTAAGAGAGTAAGACTACGCAATTTTTAGAAATAGTTGAAAAGAAGAATGTTTGGAGATGAAAGTGAAAAATCTGAAAAAACAGAGAACAAAATGTCAAAAACCTAAGTTAAAGAAGATGCAGAAAATCAAGGCTCCCTGTTTCTTTGCTCTTGATCAATGAGATCCCTACATTTTGCTAATAGAATGTCTGGTCTTTTGTTTTCCCCACTTCTTCGAACCTCCATCAGAGTGTCGGCCTAGTTCTCGTCAAAACTCGAGATTATGCTACTGCTGGATGTTATGCCCGGACGAGACCTGAAAAGAGCAGCAGCAGCCTCTGGCTTTCAATTCGGTTGAAGTGGCTAGGGTTTGTTTGAAGCCCCCCTCATCTTTTAACTGATAGGTTGAAGATTTCTGAAACATTTCAGTTGACATTTGACAGATACTTCATAATGTGTGACATTATTGTTCATTTTAATCCCGGCACAACCTCCTTTTTCCTTTGCAGGAATTGAATTACAATTCTAATCCTTCAGTTCAAAGTTTTCTGTAATACGGAGTATTAAATTTGATTTCAATGCACCACCCAAATTTATAATCTTAGCTTGTGCAGTCTTGCAATTATATATTTTTAATTTTTACTCCATGATGTGACAATCAATGATAAGTTATTTTTATTATGTGGGTTTTAAAAAGTTTATACATAAAAAATTTGAATGTGAAAATCAAAGTTGAGAGTAAAAAATTAGGAGTACATATAGTATTTTCTTTACAAATCAGAAAATATGCTTTGTATTCATTCTAGTTGTCTTCTATAATAAAAAAGCCAGAAGCAAGCATTTAATGCAAATTTGGCCAACTTTCCCGCCCAGTGCAAAACGGCGTAGTTTAGGCTATTTATGGCATCAGCGGTCACGAATGCCTCCCAGTGCAAAATGGTGCAGTTTTGGTCAATAAACGTTAATAAGGAGTGCAAAATGGTGCAGTTTTGGTCAATAAACGTTAATAAGGAAATTTTTTAATATAATCAGCTTAAGAACTGTGAAAGGCAACTTAATTAATTCAAACTAGATATTTATGACACATGTTTGTAAATGAAATTATTCCGTTTACATAGGAAATCGAATCGTTGGCGACGATTCGACAATTCAGGTAAACATTATATTATATACATTCAACGGAAAGGCAAAATCATCATTAATACACAGGCCTTATATATTACAGGTTAACTATCCACTCAAATGCAATTTACGAATCAAATTGAAACTGATATTCAATTTGCATTCCAACTTCAGAATCATGGGAATGTATTGTCTTGCAAATGAGCTAACGACGTTTAAGAAGAGGAGTGCTATCAAGGTTAGAGTCTTCGATCATACATTATCATGGAAAGGAGAGGCTCCTTCGAAATCAAGAGCAAAGAGTTGGTCTTGCACGACGAACATGTAACTTTCCTCATTCAAATTTCTGCAAAAACATAGGCATTTAGTATTATTATAGAAGATTTGTAAATTTACAGATCAAATAGTAACACTCGCTATGTACATGCCACTATAATTCATGCACATATACCAAAAGATGTTTTACCAAAATTCTGCGAAAGCTTTGTAAAAGGCAATGTGTATTGTGTCAAGAACTTTTATGTGGTTTCAAACTGGCATACATACAAGACTAGTATGCACGAGTTCATGTTGCAATTCAATCATGAGACTATCATGAAAGAATATAGGTCAGATAATTTTCCTTACCACATGTACAGACCAAGACCATTCCACACTTTGAAAGGTAATCCAGCAGTAAATGTGAAAGAGTTGATTGGTAAGATTTCTTATCTCTACTTCCTATTGTATATTTTTCAATACAAATACTGTGTTTCATCTAATATTTTTTTTCCACTACAACAGTGTTAGACCCTTCATTTTACATTGTGTAAATTTATGTTCCTGTGTACTAATTTTTTTACTTTATCAAATTTTTATTAGATTTAATTGGGCGTGTCGTTGAAATACATGCGCCTCAAGAAAAAACAATTGGTGGACAGAATACTAGGCTTATAGACTTTGTTTTAGAAGATGCCCAATAAGTCAACAAAATACTAATCTCCTTTCATTTAATGTCTATTTTATTTTAACTAACAATCTGTGCAATGTATTTAAAAAAAAAATAGGGGTAATCGTTTAACCTGCACATTCTGGGATGAACATGTTGCCAAGCTGGAACCATTGTATAGATCTGCTTCCAAGGACCCTGTTGTAGTGTTGATCCAATTCTGTAGAATCAAGCTTTGTGCCAGAGGCTAGTAAAATTCAAATTTCATTTATACAATTTAATGCCCTATTTTTTAATCTCACTTATCATTAAAATGCAAAACCAAACTGATTACAATTTAATGATCATATATAATTTATATTTGTAGATGGTGATGTGAAAATATCATCTTCATAAGAAGTTACTAAAGTCCTATTTGATGTTGACTGCCCTGAAATGCAAAACTTCAAAGAGAGGTATGATATGCTTTAATGTAGTTTCTTTTCTGCTCTTCTTTATTTAAATGAAAGTTTTGCAATGAAAGGAAAGTGATGCCAATTGCAATGATTTAATAAAGGCAAATTGCATACAATAAAAGAGAAATTGCATACTAACATACATTACAAAAAAGACAATAATTCTTAATCGGAGAAAAACAGTAAATTGATTTAATTTAAAATAATAACAGGAGTGATTATTATTAATAATTAATTTAAAAATTTAAATTAATTATAATTGGTAAAAAAAATTTAATCAGTTATGAATTATAATTTTAGTTTATGCAATTTTGAGTAGTTGGCAAAAAAAGGTAGACGGGACAACTCCACTCTAGTTGGTCATGTTGTTTATTTGATAATCACAAAAATATTATGCAAACCTTCAAGTAGTAGTTGCGAGTTTCATTCGTCACTGAAAAATTAAACATATTAACTAATAGGTACAGTAAAATAAGATTATAGCTTTATTCGTTCAAATTGTATTAAATGTTCATTTGAGTTGTTAAAAGCATGTCCAATGCCAATCAAGTAAATTTGAAAGCCGAAAAACATTGGGCCCAGATTGACTTTAAAACCCTAAATACGAAAGCTTAAAAAACCGTTAGGCCCAAATTAACTTCAAAACCCTAGTTCCGTAAATCACATTGTATATATTCACCAACCCGCCATAGTTCCGCAGCTCTCCATCTGCCCTGCAGCTCCGGCGACATATCAATACTCGTGAGTTCTCCTCTTTCAATTCGTATCAGATTTATATCGCAAGTGACTTCTATTATCTTACTGAGAAATTTCGAATAATGAGTTCAAAATTATGCTTTTATGATTTTCATAGTGTTATGAACTCGTGATTTGGTATGCTCATTGTGTTATGTTGTCGCGAATTTATTGAATTTGTCTTTCTCTTTTTACGTTTTGGGATTTACGTGATGCATTTTTTTTACAAGATTTTTTTTTAGGTGTGAATTACTCGATTGTGATTAAGACAAAATATAGTACCTTGATTTCATGTGAAATTTGTGCACGTCAACTCCATCTGTTGGTGGTTCAATTTAGTGATTTTACTGGTTATGTGCGAAGTTTTCTTCCTTCTGGAACATATAATCTGCAGATGTTTCTTAACTGGAGAAAATTTTATTTTGGTTCTGTTTTAATGTTCTTGACAAAATCAACTATTTGTTAAGGTCAGAATTTGAGATTAGAAGTAGTCTTTAGGTATTAGTCTGAAACTGTTCTACTGAATAAACCTAGAATTAGCCATGTTCAACTTAACTCTCATTTTCCTGATTTCCAAACACACCCTTAAAGCATTTTCCTTTGACTTTAATTTTGCCCTTGTCAAACACTGGAAACCCGGAAATTTCCTAACACACCTCAAGTTTTGCTTGTCATCTTACACTCTAGTAAATAAAATTCTGCTCATATTGTTATTTTCAGCATCGGTTTCAATTGAAGATTTAAGTGGCCTTCATTCATTTTCATTTAGTCTTTTATTGCTTAAACTAAGATTTTTTGGGTATTTAGATGGCTAACTATACCAGTTAAAATTTTTTTTGATGATCATTAAGACATTATTTGATACAATTACCATTCAAAAGTATCAGGCTGGAGAATGACTAAGCTAATACATTGAGGATAGAAAATATAATTCTCTTACATTCTATACCTTTTTTGTCATAGTAATACTGAATTTGATTTGATTTGATATGATGATTGATAAAATAGGTTGTTTGTTGAGGTTTAAGAAAGCTTGTCAAGATGCAGAATGAAGAGGGACAAAACATGGATCTTTACATTCCCAGGAAATGGTACTTCATACTTTGAACATAGCTAGATTTCTTACAATTTTATGCAATGGGTTGTTTTTACTGATTTTGTTTTACTTTGATTTTACTTGAAGCTCTGCAACGAATAGGCTGATTACCTCAAAGGATCATGCCTCTGTGCAGATTAACGTTGGGCATTTGAATGAGAATGGTGTGTATGTGGGAAATTACACGACTTTTGCTCTTTGTGGCTTTGTTCGTGCTCAGGTATTTTCTTGCTTCATTAATGTCTTAATTCTCTGTTAGCTTTAGTCTGCTAGTATACTTTCATATTATATGAAGCCATTAGGTGACCACTCATTATAATTCAGGATTGAGATGTTCATATCTATTTTGTATGTAGTATTTTTGAATGTAGCTATTTACTATAATTCTCAATACTGAAATCTTAAAATGACTTTACTTCCAGGGGGATGCTGACAGTGCTTTGGACCGCCTGTGGCAGAAAAAGAAAGTTGAAATAAGACAGCAGTAGAATTTGCGAGTTTTTAGTCAGTTTTGGCTATATTTAATTTGTTGAGGGATGCCCATTTTTCAGTCTTAAAAAACTAATTAGGTCAAATGATACTTGAAGAACATATGTTGTGATGTGATGACACTTTTTGTTTTCAACTTTTGCGTTTGGTAATTTGGATCATTCTTCTTTGCAGAAAATTTCTACTATTTGATCCACTTATGTACTCATGCAATGCTTGGGGCTTTTGTTTTTATGGTCCATAAAAAAGAAGCACCACCTATAAAATCCCAATTGTTATATCGTAAACCAACAGTACATTGTGGACTTTGATTCAATATACATAATTTGATTTCATGATGTAAACAAACAGTGCATTGTGGACTTTGATTCAATATACATAATTTGATTTCATGATGTACAAAGTGCATTGTGGACTTTGATTCAATATACAGAATTCGATTTCATAATGTACAAAATTCATGCTCAAGACCTAGTGATTTGGAAGATCTTTGATTTCTCCAAACCCAAAGTCTATTGTTGGGGAGATGTTTGATTTTCCAAACTAAACTATATATTTTTCTGGGAAAATTAGTTATTAAAACCTAATCAATCCCACAAGAATTTTTCTTCAGAAGTATAAATCAGGAAAGAGATGATAAATTCTTCGCAATAAAGAAGATAACCAACATTCTTGATCAACAAGTACTAAAATTCTTACCAAGCATAAAATAATATTTTCAACTCCACAACACTAAAATATTATTTATGTTTCTGGTAAACATGCCTAAACATATAAATTCAACTATTTATTACATAAATATTCAACAAAGGCTGGGACTTAGAGAAAGTATTACTCTAGGAACTTAGAAACTCATCGAATATCTTAAGTTAGAGTTTGTTGAACATTTTAAAGTGTAGTAAAATGTTCTCCACACAATACCAAAAGATTATGTAGGCTTTCAGTAGATATGTCAGAACACATAAATTTAACTATTTACTACTCTGTATATAAATATTTAACAAAGACAATAATGACTCACAGAAAGTATTATTTTAGGAACTTGGGTGAAGTAAAATGTTTTAGTAGCTGTGAAATAAGAATCATTCACACTAGAGGCCAGGATCATATCAAAAAATTTCTCCCATTGCGATAACGTAAGCCAAATCTCAAACTAAAATAAGCCATTAACAAATTGTCATTCATTAACATTTTTTTAATAAAATTTGTCTCCTTCGCTACCTACCTATCGCATGAAATACTCATCCAGTCCTTATCTATGGATCTTGTAGTGTTTTATAAATTATTTTTGTTTAATATAATGTATGGATTATAGAACGTGGTTGGGTGATAAATATTCTCGTTATTTGTTTTTCTAAATGGAATTGATCCTTAATTCCAAATGTTTATGGCTTTATTCTCAGTATCTAATTTCGTGTATTGGGTCTAATTCCATCTTATTTAATGGCATAGGGTATAGGAATCAAACTACAAAAAGTTAAACAAAATCATGGATTTCTCCCTTTAACCTCATTATTCCCTTTTATAGGGAAACACACACCCCTTTGCATTTTACGTGCTTGGAAGTGGCAAAGTTCGAAACTATTTCCTAACACACCCAAAAAAAAAAAAAAAAAAACTTTTTGGAAAGCTCTATACTTTTCTGTATGCCAATGAGATTTATATCGTATATAATGTTTACTAGGGAGAATAAGTATATTTGTCTCTAATTATTTAAGTTTTATATTTTTAATCTTTAATTATCACTCAAAGTTTCTTTAGCAAACGGAATTTCTTAATTCCAAACAACAATTAGGAAAATCACATTTTTTTTTGAGTATTTTTGACTCTGTTACAATGTAGTATTTGTTTACAACTACTTTCTCAACCTACTAATGAAGCACAAAAAATCAATACCACCCCCGCTTAGACTCGAATTCATAACTTTTCATATGGAAGAGTCACTTCGTGTCACTAGATCACAACGTCATTGACATTAGGAAAACCATATTACTTCAAGTATTGAATTAATAATTATATGGAGAAATATCTATCAAGTCTGATGTAAGTTTTAATATAAAACGATACAAGTTTTTCTCATATTAAAGTAGGTTTACCCAAGACTGATGCTTAAAAACTTTTATATATTTACAAAAATGTCATTCGGTCTTTAATTTGAACTGATGTAAGCTTATTTATAAACCATACGGATTTTACCCAAAGTGGTGCATGCATGTAAGTTCTATATATTTACAAAAATGTTACCATTTTTTTTCTCATTTAAATATATATATCTTGATCTCATCCATCCACTATTTTGAAATTCACAAACGAGATTAATTTATTCTCACTTTTATAGGGGCATCCATTTTCAAGAGAACTCGACCCTAACACACACAGTGGTAGGATCACATGAGAATTAGCCCTCATGTATAAACTAATATGGACCATAGATGTTATAAGATCAATGCCCATATGTGAATCTCAAATTTATGGCTGAATCTTGGAATTTGAAGGTGCGTGCACAACTTAATAACTAACTATGGGAAAATCAGTAAATGAGGAGCCCAATAACTAATCTTGAAAATATGTTATACAACCAACAACAACAAGTTGCTCACCACACCACAATGGGTTGCACAACCAACATAGACGAGCACAGGCTCCCAACGGATTTAATAAACTTGTTGAGTAGTACCGTTGGACCAAAGAGTCTATTGAACCCTTTGATATGTCGCGTGATCCTTCAACCAACGGGACGGGGAATAAATAAAATCGAAACACGTTGCACAAAGCACACCACGAGTTGCACAATCCACTATAACGGGTTACACACCACACCACAACGGTTGCACAGCCAACACAGGCGAGTACAGACTCCCCAGTGGGTTCAATAGATTCGTTTAGTAATACTGTTGGACCCACGAGTTTATTGAACCCATTGATGTCCTGTGATCTTGCCACCAACGGGACATATCAGAGAACAAATGAAATCGAAATACGTTGCGCAACCCACACACGGTAGCACAATCCACAACGACGAATTGCACAACTCACACACGGTAGCACAATCCACAACGACGGATTGCACAACTCACACCACTGAATTGCATAACCAACACAACATAATGCACAATCATATTACCTAGCATACATATACACTAACATCCAAATATAGACAATATTATACTAAAAAACAAGTGCAAAAAATTTATAAATACTAATCACTTTTCATGGACGAACACATGATCGATGATAGAAAAAATTGCTACTCAAATTCGTAGAAGTGATTATCCAAAAACATAGGAAACAAAATCATGAATATCTCATTTCCAACTTGGTAGTACAGTTACAACAAAAGATGAACGCACAAGATTAGTCTACAGTTCTCACATGGGAATTAGTTCTCATTTGATCATATACATATATATATACATATATATATATATACATATATATATATATATATATATACACATATATACACATATATACACATATATATATACACATATATATATATATATATATATATATATATATATATATATATATATATATTGTTTGAAGGGGACCATCATTAACTTAAGTTGAAGATACTATTCTCCAATGAAGAAAATGACATGATAGATGTCAGATGTGTACTAGGTCACTTTACTTTTATTGATTAAACAAAATTCCATTTTACTGGTAAACAAGTTTAAGTGGAAGAGGTACAACTAGTATTCTATTTAGTGATCGATCTCTAAATTTGGAATGAATATAAATGGGATAACAAAATTCCTTGCACCAACTTAAAAGCCACCAGCTTGTGAATCAAGCCTTCTAATATGGGATTAGAGTATGTAATCACCGTCTAATAGATGCCCTAATCATCTATCATATATAAAATCTTTACATATCTGTGCTCTAGAATCATTTGATATTGGACATGTATATTATATATATATATGCCCTTGCATCCAGTAAGTTTATTGTAAAATATTAAGGAATAAGTAGTGTAACTTTTTCTTGTTTTACTTTCTATAACCCAATTGGTGTATGCATTAAATTAGGTGCAACAACTTTAATACACTGCTGGAAA
>CM008343.1:16227665-16239961 GCA_002525835.2 Ipomoea batatas
TGAACCCGGATCCACTTTGTAAGGTAGATCAGTGTCCATTTATATATTGAATGTTCATAATTTGAATTGTACATGAATATTTAGTATGTAAATTGTGAGCATTCGGTGTGTAAATTGTATATTTTAGACACCGATCTATCTTGCATAGTGAATTCGCATCCACAGAATAATTTGTCATGATGAAGGTGGAAGCTAAAGCTCTATTTTAGAATTAAGAGCAACACTACGCTCACATTCTCTTATTATTTTATTTTTTTTACCCTTAATTTACAATGTCAAAGTAACACTTCTTTAAAGTATATGACAAATTATTGTATGGGACATGAATCCATGATACACGTAGCTATATGGACCATGAATATAAGTTACATTTTTAATATATTAGAAGTACATTATTTTTGTACTGAAGGTACATTATTTGATAGTATATATATAATAATAATGTATTTTCAGTATTTAAATAATGTACTTTCTGTATAAAAAAAATGTACTTCTAATATATTAAAAATATACTTTTTATTTATGGTCCACACAGTTGGTCCATGTAATAATGATTGAAAGTATATTTATGTATAATAGAATTTTGTCATATTAATATCCTATTTTTAAAAGATCTATTAATGCCAAAGAGTTGTAGTCTAGTGGCACCTGGTTGCACTCTCATTTGGAAGATGGTGGGTTCGAATATCAGTGTAGACGATATCGGCTCTTTGATTGTGCTTCATTTGGTTGAAAAAGTAGTTATGATTTCTTGAACTGGTCTTAGATCCAAAACGCGCGTCTAAAATAACAAGCAAAATGACGTTGTTTCGGACTCAAGTCCACCTTACATGATGGATCTAGATACCTGGCATAACAAGTGTTCTTGAACATGTGCAACCACTTCTCCACAAAACCAATTATTAGAAGCATGTGCTTGTTCTAATTGACAGGTTGCATGATTCGAATGTAATCATATATTTTAATCTATCTTCTACTCAAATGTTACATATGTTTAAACTTTAAATTACGTACTAAAAAAATGTTTGGTCAGCTACCCTAGTTAATTAATTTTGTAAACACAGTTGGATCAAGCTTGAGTCACCATATATATATTTATCAAACTCGAGTTCAAGCTAACTTGAATTCGAGCTTGGATAAACACATTTGTAGCCCTAATCCATACTTATAAATTCAAATAAAAAACAACCAAAAATAAGAATTCAAAAACATAAAGATATGAGGGCACATACATTAAAATATGGGTGAATAGTATAATACTCCATAAATCTATGCACTACAAATTAAATCTCAGCTACACTTATTTGAGCATGCATAATATATGGCCTATGGGCAAAAATTTGCTATCTCCCTAAACACAATCATTCAAAAAAACTTAAAAAACCTATCGAACATCCATACTTATAATTTATAAATTTAAATATAATCTCTAAACACAAAATTAGAATACAAAAATATAAACATAGAAGGACAACTGCATAAACACCTGGATGAATATATATATTATAATACTCCATAAATCTTTGCACCACATATTAACGCTAGGCATTATCTTTTTTCATTAGTTTCCAAACGCAAACACAATTGGAGAAGAAACGTTAAATACCATTATTGATTTTATGATTTTTGGGTGGTTAACGACTGACGAGTATATGAGAAAAATATAGAGGAAATATATGGAGATAATAAATATGTTGTATTGCTGAATATTGCTTGTGAATAGTGTAAATTTCTTCCCCTTTTTCCATGTATGAGGATCTATTTATACACATTTTGGGTCTTAGAGCCCTACAAGTAATAAGAATCTTAGACTGCCCTTGTATTGGGAGTCATTGTTAAATTGAGAATAATAAGACCTAATCCTTATTAAACTCCTATAAGTTGCTCCGTATAGTGTATCCTTCTTGAGCTTCCTTGATCTAGTTACTTTCTTGGGTCAGCCATATGGCTCGGGCTCAATATTACCATTATCCATCATCTAGTACTCCACTTTCTTGAGATTTCACGACGTCAATGATTCAGCAAAGTATTTCAAAAATAATTTCCGACTCGTTCCCTACTTCTAAAAAGTCAAGTCTTCTTCAGTCCAATTACTCCTCATCCAACACATCATTGAATGGGTGTGACCTTTCAGGTGGTGGTTCTTTTGGACGCAACCATCAAATTGAGCGGTCCCCGGTGAGCCCCTAAGTCTGAGCTGAGCATAAGGGCACAAATTACGCTGGTTGTTTTGTTAAAAACCTTAGACTAAGAAAAAATTTGATGGGAAAAAACTTAATTAAGGAAAAAGAGTACAAACATAAGCCTAATATTCAGCATTGAGACCAAAAATGATATTACTCATTCTCCGTCCTCTTATTGGCTACAGCTAAAATACAAACATTATCTTATAATAACCTTTCCATCAAATGAGGGATGCGGAGAGTGAGAACATACACTCTAGTTGTAACATTTTTTTCGGACTTAGCACTAAGAAAAAGAATTACATTGATTGCCATTATTATCATCAATTTTTCTTTTGAAATTATCACCATTTCTATAGTTCCATTACTTCCTGATTGTGCCTTATTTTTGGATCCTTAGGCTTAATTTCTTTCCCTAGGGCACGCCAAATCCAAGATCCAACACACCAGCTCCTTTATGCTATTCTTTTATGGAAATTTTATTCCAATACTATTACTAATTAAATAAAAAGATTGATATCTTATTTTAGGTCTAATCCCTATCTACATTTTCGTTGCGTGGAGGGAACTTTACTTCTTAGTATAAATCGTGAGTATAACATGTGTTTGATTTGGAATTATTTATCATTCATATCGTGCAGCATTTATGTTTGTGATAACTATTTTATTTATATATTTGTAATAATATAGTATTCATTTGAACAATTGAAACACAATGAACTATAAATGGCAAATTAACATAAGCAATAGAATTATAGCATTGCAGTAATTAGACTATGACGTGTCTGCAGCAACTTCTGTTTTAGATGATGACGAGTCTCTATGTAGCATTAAGGGCATCCGTAATAGTGATTTTTAAGTGATTTTTCAATGTTTAAAAATTTGAAGTTGGTTTTTCAACAAATGGAATGAGTGATTTTTTGATGATTTTTCATAACATAAGGATTTGATTTTTGTCTCTATAGTGCGTGGGACCGACCAAGGAAGAAAAATAAAATACAAAATTGCCTCGTGTGAGGCGCAAATCTAGCACCCAGTTGGGCGCTTGCGCGTAAATCTTTACTTTCTCTCCTTTTTTTTTTCTTTTTTTTTTTTTAGATTTTGTTTTTGTTTTTCTTTTTTCCTTTCATCTCATCTTGTCTTTCCTAGTCACACCTGCAAAACCTCCTCAAAATCTATGCATATTGTGGATGCTCTAATGATTAAAATATGTTGGGAGGACACCCAATTCTTTAATTTTTTTTTTTTAAAAAATTCTTTAAAATTTATAAAACAAAAAAGTTCATACTTCTTTCTTCCCAAAGGGTTGAATCCCAAACCCCAAGGACCTCCACGTCCCGGCCCAAAAGAGCATCTGGAAGGATGTAATCATGGTGACTCAACTGAACACGTACAAAGGCTAGACCTTTGCTTACTGCGCACAAGGAGCCTCCTCGCTGCGTACAAAAAGTTTATACTTCTTTAATAAGATACCTAGACGTGTGCACTTACATGGTAAACACTGTAACGATATATTAGCAGAGCGGTCTTGATGTCTCTTGAGATAATATCGACAAAGTGTAGGAGACTCCCTTATACTTGAACTCTTTGAAATTATCCTTATACTACTAATTAAAAATATATTAGATAATATCAAATTTATCTAAAGCGTATCACTTCAGCCACCATCAAATCCAGTTTCATACTTTTATCAGATATATTCAGATATTTAAATTTAACTAATAACGTTTGGAATTTAAACATTTAATCCAATCCAAAGATTGTGCAACAATTTAGTGTACATTCCTAATTCAGCAAAGGATCCAAATGGGCATAAGTAGGTAGCTAGGTTCGCCAATATTCTTGGATCAACATTATTTGAATTTGGACTTTAAGTAATTAATCGCAATTCGCAACTCAAATTTAACTACGTACATTAATCAAGAAATTAGACTAATTGAACAAACTATTAGGTAACTTTAATTAACAAAATCAATTCAAAATATTAGTCTAATTAAAATGAGAATCGAGACCCTTACAATTACCCTTCCCAATTAGCTATCCTAATGGACCTAATTTGTCATTTAGGTCATACTCACATGAGAACCATCTCTAACGTAAAACATGTGGACAAATTTGTAGCCATTGAAACTAACAAATCAACGATTACGATTAAACATAAAGGCATCAAAGAAATACAACTAATTAGTATGCCAAATCATCTGACGCTTAAAAGGCAAATCGACAAAAAACCTAATCAGTTGGAATAGTGATTGTTGATTTTTCTGGTTAACCAAATTAATATTCAATTGATTACATTACAATATTAGCATGCAAGTAAATAACTAAATATGATAAGATTGAAATGGACATATTTGAAAAATGTGAGGTGTAGGAGACGTAAGATACATGACAATATTAAGCTAGCTAGTCATATCTCACCCAAATACGCATATAGCATCAGTTGTTTGATGAGTTTTCATGGTACATATCAGTTTAAAAGTAATAAAAAGTTAGCACTTAGCACCTATATATATCTGCTTTCTACGTATTAATTTAATTACATTATTAATTTACATTGGTAACTAAACATTGTATGATATATAATAACTTTACTTCAAATTTAAAAATAATATTATAATAATTTCTTTTTAAAGTAATGCTATATACCCCATATCATTTTTTTCGAACAATTTTTTTCTCCTGATTTGACATCATATTATTGGTAACTAAATTCATTTTTTATTAGGGGTGTAATCCGTCAATTCATTGACATTTAATGAATGAAAGCCACATGAGAAAAACATTTGAAGGAGAATTTCAGGAGGGAAAAAGAAAGTTTGTAGTGTGAGCTCTTTATTATATTGCAGTGAAGTCAACTAATTAATTCATTGGTAACTAATAAAAATAAAAGATTTTTTACAAAAACTTTATAAATAATGGATTTTCAAAAAAAAAAAAAAAACTTTATAAATGATGTGATAAAAATACTTAGTAGGAGAAAATAGTATAATGTTTTTTCATGAATTTAAGTCTTTGACAGCTCTAAGGCTCCGTATAAGCCAAAATCCATGCATTGCTTGTCCCTTCACTTGTCTAACGTATCCCTTCACTTCACTTGTCGGCTTCAAATCTTTGCTTTTAAGGTACACAATTTTTTCCTCTTTAAATAATATGAATCCTCAACAACATTGTGCATTGACGACAGAACCAATAATTTTGCAGAGAAATTGAAGTTTTTTGACTCCTCAATATATATATATATACACTGACAGACATGTATAGGTGGTGGCGGTGGTGGGTACGGTGGCTGGTGGCCGTGGCCACAGCGGTTGCCGTGGGTGGAGTAGACGTCACGTATGACGGGAGATCACTCATCATTGACGCTCAACGGAAGCTTTTGTTCTCTGGTTCTATTCATTATCCTCGTAGCACTCCAGATGTAAGCTAAGCTAGCTTTAATTTCTATATCTCTTTTATAAATTTACATTACTTTTTTAAATTTTATTCTAACCTTACAAGTTACAAGTTATAAATCCTTCATTTTAAAATTTAATTCATTATTGGGGAGCCTACCTTTCAATTCAAAACAACCCCACTTAAAAATTTAAAATATTTAACTTATTAAATTTGTTGTTGGATTTTTTTTATTGATTTTGTTATTATTTTATTATTTTAATTTTATTTAATTATTACTCCGTATTAGAAATACTATTTATTCTTTATTATTATTATTATTATATATAAAATTTAATTGTTATATAATTTATTAATTATTATTACTGTTGTTGTTACTATTATAACCAAAGTCCTTATTATAATTTTTTTTACATATTAATCACTAACATTAAACAATATAATTAATTTTACCACAAATCTCTCTATAAATAACTAATACAATCGGTTGATCAAAAACTGCTAACACAATGTCACAACTTATTATTTTATTTGCGTGTAAAGCACGATGTGTTTCGAGTCTTTCTCTATCCGTTTAACAGTCTGGGTCCACCCGACAACACAACTTTTTATTGTTAATTTTTAATAATTCGCTAATAGCTAATATCTATTTGTGAAATAAGGTCATTAATTTCCTCAACATAGCAATTAACTCCGCTTTATATCTCTAAAAGGAATAAAATATAAGATTTGAATCCAAATTTATAACATTAAAAAGTATAATTTATATAACCGAAATACACTGCAGGCTGAACTCTGAAGACACAATTATTTCCATTACGGCATTACTTCATTTACTTGACTACAATTTGTTTGTTAGCTACAGCTACCGCTTCCATTTCTTCCCGTCTATTCTTATTAGCTTGGGTTAATATGTCGAGACAAATTATATTGTGAAAGACGCCGCAACGTGTATAACAAATAAATATTTATTTTTAGTATATTATTGAAAATTTATTTTTAATGTATCAAAAGTTTATTTATATTAAAATTAATTTTTAACATATTAAAAATAAGTTTAATGATAGTGGTCCACCTTATAAGGTGGGTCATGGTCCATGGTATAATAACAATATTATTTTTATGAGTTATTCGAACATATTTCATAATTTCAATAATTTTTACGAGTTAAAATTATTACACTACTTTTCCCAGTTAAATTGTAATTGAATTAGAGCTCAATTTAAAGAAAATAACACTACTTATAGGGGCAATGACCTTGTGGTCTAGTGGCATCCGGTAGTGGCATTTGGTTGCACCCCATGTTGGAGGGGCAGGTTTGAGCCTCAGTGGAGGCGATGCTGATTTTTTGTGCTTCAGTAGGTTGAGAAATGTAGTTTATGAACAGATACTACATTGTAATCGAGTCAGTAGCACTCAAAAAAAAAAACACTACTTATAGAGAGTAAAGCTGAAAATAAGCAATTAAATAAAGGAGAAAGCTACAGTGCCAAAATATTATCACCGAAATTCTTCACTAATGTAGCAATTAAACTATTTATTTATTAGCTACAGTGAATGAGTAAATTAGTCAACCTCGCCCCTTGTTTAAAAAAATCTATTTACATTTTATTAATTAAATACGAATCATATATTGTCGCATTTTAGTCCTATAGGATCTTTAAATAAAAGACGGAGAAAATGTTCAAATAAGTTATTGAACTATTTTAGAACATTAATAGGGGAAAAAAAAAACTTGACAAAAAACTAACTAGGACGGGACCTCCTCGTTATGAAACCCTCATTCCAAATTAGGGACGACGACAAGTCGTCCTCGTCCAGCCATGCAGCCATGGATGAGGACGGAAGGTCCTCGTCCATGGCTACCATGAAATTCTTCATTCTTTTAATAGCATAATTTTTGTTTTTAATACTTTGAAAAGATTTGGCCATCTCTAATAACAAAAGCCAAAGAAGGAGGGTTGGACGTAATCGAGACATACACATTTTGGAATATTCATGAGCCTCAACCTGGTCAGGTACGTACAACATCTACACCTCTCATTTTATTTATTTATTTTGTTACATCCGATAGAGAAATTTTGAAATATTGTGAATTGAATAATCAGAGTTTAGAGATTATATTGATGAAACCATACTTTCTAATATAAAGTTCCCTGAATTATAAGACTCTTAATTTTGTTTATTTTTAATTTATTTTGTAATTCTTGCATCCGTAAATAATTGTCCTCCTTCATATATCCTGTCCAAAAAAAAAAAAAAATCTTTCTATAAATATAATAACATTTATTACTTCAGTACCCAACAAAAAATACAATTTAAATAAGAATTCGAATATGTATATGTGCGTTTCAGTACGATTTTAGCGGAAGAAAGGATATAGTAAGATTCATGAAGGAAATTCAAGCACAAGGTCTTTATGCATGCCTTCGTATCGGACCATATATTGAAGCTGAATGGAATTATGGGTAAGATAAATGCTATTTCGACACTCTAATTTTACTTTTAGAGGCGGTTTGTTACTTTTAATTTCCATCAATTAAACTCCCGGAAAAAAAATGTTTCCCAAGAATATGTTTGATGGGAATAACTTTAGTGAAAAAATTAATTATTAACATGTTTGGTGTTTTCGAGAAACATAACGATTAAATTATTTCAAAAATTAATTAATATGTTTGATTCGTTTAAACAAGAAAATTTTATAATGGCTAATATATCCTTGCTATAAACAAAAAATTAAAAAGAATATATAATAATTAATTGAGAGTTTAATAAATTACTTGTAAATTAATAAATCATATGCCAAAAAATTACCAAATCATCAAATCAATTAAGCACTCAAAAATTAAACTCAAGTTAATCAAGTTATATATGGAGACATGAAGTGCTGCATGTGTGTGTGTGTGTATATATATATATAGTACAAATTAGATTACGAAAAACTTTAATTAGCTACATACCTGAATATAAATATATTTGATAAACAATGGGTAATGGCGTGAGAAACAAATTTTTTATATTTATAAGAGACTTTTAACCTGACGTCAAAAAAGATAAATTCGTAATTGGATAAATTTGATAGATTCTTAGCCACCTCGGAAAAAGGAATCTTAACTCCCTTAGGTGGCCGGAATTTACTTTCCTTGATATCATGAATGTAATTCCCATTTACCCAAATTTTCCTAAGTAAAAAATTGCACCAAACCATGCGAATAATTTCTCACATTTTAAATTCACAAGAAAGTTCAAGCTTTTTTAACTACCACCGCGCTCTGAATATTTATCTTTTTGATGACGTACTATTATATCCGAGACCTAAAATTTAATAGTGTAGCATCACAGTAATTAATAAATTCATAAGATGAAGTAATGTTTAATATTGAGAAGAAATTGTGGTGGGTGTTACAGGGGGTTCCCATTTTGGTTGCATGATGTCCCTGGCATCATTTTTCGATCTGACAATGAACCTTTTAAGGTAATGAATCCCTCAACTTCCTATGATCCTCATGTAAATGTCAAATCAGTGTTTTCATCATCAAATCCATTCTTCTTCCTGCCAGCTCTACATGCAAAATTACACACAAAAGATAGTGAACATGATGAAGTCAGAGGGATTGTATGCTTCTCAAGGAGGTCCTATCATACTTTCTCAGGTTAAATATTATATTTCTCTATTCCGCCCAAAACAAATCCAAGGTTTGGTTAATAAAGTGTTACCAAATTCAGTGATATTGGTGTCAAATAAGTCATATCCACAAAAAAACTGGCATTAATGTTGGTCATGTCCAATCCACATTTTTAAAACACAAGCCTAACTCGGCCTACATTGCATAAAGGGTAGTCCGGCAAAATCTCATGTACAAGGCTGGGCCGTACCGACCCACATTGGGTCGGGCCAAGCCCACATTTGCATATCTATTCAATTTCTTTTATTAAGCTAATTAATATTATTTATGTGAACGAGAATATAAACACAATTCACAGATTGAGAACGAATACAAAAATATAGAGAAGGCGTTTAGGGAGAAGGGTCCACCTTATGTTCGGTGGGCAGCAGAAATGGCAGTGGGACTTGAGACTGGTGTGCCCTGGGTCATGTGTAAGCAAGATGATGCTCCTGATCCTGTTGTGAGCTCTCATCTCCCACCTTCATTCCATTTACATATATATCAATCTCTTAATTATATTGGATGTATATATATATATATAAACACAACTATGAACTATCTATCTGTCAGCAGATTAATGCATGCAATGGGATGAGATGTGGAGAGATAAATTTTGCTCCAAACTCACCAAATAAGCCAGCAATTTGGACAGAGAACTGGACAAGCTTGTAAGCATATATAAAATGAAATCACAACCAATTTATTCTATTATCAAATTACCTGGATTAAGTCCTTGGCCTGTAATCGATCACCCGAGCTCTCAAATTCGGTCCACCTTGAGGGCACGGGGCCTCGAGCTCCAAATTTTCCCTTTTCATGCTTTTGAAGGCAATTCGCTCCAACTAAGTTGGTCAGATTGTGTACTTGGTAACCAGAAGGTTACAAGTTCGACTCCCACCATAAACGACCTATTGACCTTCTTGGTTTGAACCAACCAATTATGAGTAACCTAGGCTGGTTTACCTCCTTGTAGTCGTTTGTCAGCTAGGTCGTCACTCAAAATTACCTGGATTAATATTCAACATCCGGAAACCATCCACTTGGCTCATTTCTCTACTTTCTATGGTCTAAGCTATCAAGTGTTCGGCAGCGATACACTGATGAGATCAGCTGAAGATATAGCATTCCATGTTGCCCTTTTCATTGCCAGGAAGAATGGGAGCTATATCAACTATTACATGGTAACTGAACAATAAAACACTATATTACCCAATAGTATGCTACTTCAATGGAAAGCCAAGCACAAGTAAAAAGTTAAATATAGTAGAGCTATATTTCCTCTTAACACAAACCTTGTTGTTGGTCTAAACATATATAGTATCATGGGGGAACCAATTTCGGCAGGACAGCTGCTTCGTTTATGATAACAAGTTATTATGACCAAGCTCCCCTAGATGAATATGGTAAGAAATCATATCCTAGTATTTGATTAAGATGTGCATTTTTCTACTAATATATGGTATGTACAAAAACACTCTCCATCTGCAGGTTTACTGAGAGAGCCAAAATGGGGCCATCTTAAGGAGTTGCATGCTGCCATCAAAATGTGCTCCCAAATCCTTCTTTCCGGCACACCCTCTAACTTTTCACTGGCTCAATTTCAACAAGTAAAAATATAATGCTCTTCTTCTTGGTTTCTATATATTCAGCCCACTTTCCTGCCTTTTCCTACCCCATTGCTTGAAAATTAAAGAAAATATAAATGAAAAAGAGAATAACAAGATTGATTGTTGGGCGAATGCCTAATGGCCAAGTCCAAAACCTTGCCTATCAAAAATGTGGTAGGTATAAGGAAATAGGTATAGCTTTTGGTATAGTGGTAAGCGCTTGATCCTAACAAGTGGTATCAGGCAAGTCACGGGTTAAGCTGGCAGGTGCTAGGTATAGGGGCAATTGTTGGGCAAAGGGTTGAAGGGTCAAGTCCAGCATCATGCCTATTAAAAATGTGACGAGTATAAGAAAAAACAAAGATGCACCATGAAAGAACAATATAAAAGAAAAACATATATAACAAACCATGTTTTTATCTTCATTTCTTCATTGATCTACAAAGTCATGGATCTTATGGCATGTCAATTCCCACTCCACTATTTCACTTCAATTCCAAAATGAGAGATCCTAATACCTAATTATATATTCAACCAGGCCTATGTGTTCCATGGAGATTCAGGAGCTTGTGCTGCTTTTCTAATAAATAATGATGCCAAACAAAGTGCAACGGTGCAATTTCAAAATTCTTCTTATGAACTGCCTCCAAAATCTATTAGCATCTTACCCGACTGCAAGACAGTAGTGTTCAACACTGCCAAGGCAAGTTCTGATAGATTCACTTTCTTGATTTCTCAAAGGAGAATTCTGTTTTACCATTTTATACTAGAGACTAAAAGCATAACGACTCTGATCTCATCTCTCCGGCCATTTCCAACAGGTAAATACACAATCCAATACAAGATCAATGCAGCCGGCACTGAAGTTTGACTCAACTGAGGAATGGGAAGAATTCAAAGAGCCAGTTGTCGGATTCGATGACACCAACATAAGAGCAGACACATTGCTAGACCACATGAACACTACTAAAGATGTATCTGATTACCTATGGTACACATTGAGGTAAGCATACAATCTCGCAAAACCTTTGATGCTCTGTAATATACTAACTCTGAATTTCTATTACAGTTTACAGCAAGAATCCTCAGATCCCAAATCTGTAATCAGTGTGGAGTCTTTAGGACACGTTTTACATATATTCGTTAATGGAGAACTAGCAGGTAAGCACTGTCAGGATCAAACGCTTACCACCACGCCAAAAGTTATAGTTCATAGCGAATTGAAGGAAACACTTTATTTGCTTATTCTGCCACATTTTCGAGAGGCTGAGTTCTGCTAGACGTGGCCCTTTAGGCCTCCGCCCAACATGGACTGTAACAAAATTATTATAAAACAATTTAACAAAAATTACTACTGATTTTACTCTCATGTTTTCAGGTTCTGCACATGGAACTTTTAGGAACTTGAGTTTTACACTAGAGAGCACAGTTTCTCTGAATGA
>CM008343.1:16274557-16284774 GCA_002525835.2 Ipomoea batatas
GTGAGTGTCGTCCTCTAGGAATGGCTAGATAGGACTTGAGTAGCAAGGGCTAAGCACAACATCATCAAGTGTTTAAAAGCTAACCGAGTTGATTGGTTTGTTTGCATGATATAATTGTAAAACAAACAATTGATTTGAGAAATAAACAACGATAAAGAAGATGATTTAAATCAAATTGCAATGCACAAATGCTTCTCTAGTATTCTAAGGTTCTTGGATAAACAAGGCTCAACGATGAAGTGAGGGAACCGAGTCAATGCCAATGCCACTCTCGTGGACATTGGTTACCACCAAAGTTCTAATACCATTCTCATAGCAATTAGACCAGGTGAGGCATTTAATCAAGCACATTGTGTGCATAATCCCTTCGAACTTCGCTTTCTCAACGGGAAGTTAGAAATGTGAAAGGATTGGTTATGGTGAATGTCTATTCTCATAGGTGAAACTCTAATTCCATACATCTCTTGCATAATAAAGCCCTAATTAAACAAGAGTCAAGTGATTCCCTTTTCACATTCATACCAAAAGCAATACAAAACATTGATTTAAAAATTCAATTCATATAAGCATTCATGCATAACAATTCAATCTAAACCCCTAAATGATTTATCATTTGAAATTTGTATTTTTAGTGGTTTGATTAGTGAGTGTCGTCCTCTAGGAATGGCTACATAGGACGTGAGAGCACAACATCATCAAGTGTTTAAAAGCTAAGCGAGTTGATTGGTTTGTTTGCATGATATAATTGAAAAACAAACAATTGATTTGAGAAATAAACAATGATAAAGAAGAGGATTTAAATAAAATTGCAATGCACAAATGCTTCTCTAGTGTTTTAAGGTTCGTGGCTAAACAAGGCTCAACGATGAAGTGAAGGAATCGAGTCAATGCCAATGCCACTCTCGTAGACATTGGTCACCACCAAAGTTCTAATCCCATTCTTATAGCAATTAGCTAGACCAGGTGAGTCATTTAATCAAGCACATTGTGTGCATAATCCCTTCGAACTTCCCTTTCTCAACGGTAAGTTAGAAATGTGAAAGGGTGCTCTAGGAATGGCTAGATAGGACTTGAGTAGTAAGGGGCTAAGCAACAACATCATCAAGTGTTTAAAAGCTAACCGAGTTGATTGCTTTGTTTGCATGATATAATTGTAAAACAAACAATTGATTTGAGAAATAATCAATGATAAAGAAGAGGATTTAAATCAAATTGCAATGCACAAACGTTTCTCTAGTGTTTTAAGGTTCTTGGCTAAACAAGGATCAACGATGAAGTGAGGGAACCGAGTCAATGCCAATGCCAGTCTCGTGGCCATTGGTCACCACAAAAGTTCTAATCCCATTCTAATACCAATTAGACCAGGTGAGGCATTTAATCAAGCACATTGTGTGCATAATCCCTTCAAACTTCCCTTTCTCAACAGCAAGTTAGAAATGTGAAAGGGTTGGCTATTGTGAATCCCTATTCTCATAGGTGAAACTCTAATTCCATACATCTCTTGCATAATAGAGCCCTAATTAAACAATAGTCAAGTGATTCCTTTTCACATTCATACCAAAAGCAATACATAACCTTGATTTAAAAATTCAATTCATATAAGCATTCTTGCATAGCAATTCAATCTAAACCCCTAAATGATTTATCATTTGAAAGTTGTATTTTTAGTGGTTTGATTAGTAGGAATGGCTACATAGGACGTGAGAGCACAACATCATCAAGTGTTTAAAAGCTAACCGAGTTGATTGGTTTGTTTGTATGATATAATTGAAAAACAAACAATTGATTTGAGAAATAAACAATAATAAAGCAGAGGATTTAAGTCAAATTGCAATGCACAAATGCTTCTCTAGTGTTTTAATGTTCTAGGCTAAACAAGGCTCAACGATGAAGTGAGGGAACCGAGTCAATGCCAATGCCACTCTCGTATACTGTAACACCCCCAAATTTATAAGCTTGAATAATCCAAAATATACTATCTTTCATACTGGCCATATTGAAAATAAATGCGGAAGCGAAACAAAACTATAACCACGAGGGTGTTATGCTACGCTCGAGCCAACTCACTAAACCCAAACGCACAGGCTAAAAGCTTTCTAACTACAATCTATATTACAACAATTTTCTGTCTAGATTAAAAATCAACCATAATACAACAATTTGGATTCTAAACTAATCTGTTTAAACCAAGAGACAACTCCAATGGCAACTAGCTCTACATCGCGCTCTCAAAACGAGTCACTTCCATCAAATCCTGAAAATAGTAAGGTTTGGAAAACACAAACAAACAAAATTAGCATAAAATGCTAAGTAAGGTTCATTTTGCCCCGTAAAATATGTACATTTTAGTTTGGAAATAATATACTTTTAAAAGATAGTTTTAAAATGAATACTATGAGACTTGGAATATAAATATAGGAAAGCAGTAAATCGTTCGTAGAGATTAGAACACTTGTGAAGTGTCAAATCAAAGTGCAATATACATAAGCCAACATTAAGCTGATGTAAGAACTTCATTTAAGAACAAACTTCTCCTCATACAATCATCTATTTCGTATAGTAAACAAATTTGACTCTAGTAAAAGACATAACTCCACAAGAACAATTCTCAATCATATGATAACTTCAATAACTCAATATATACATAAGTATAGACACAAGAAGAAAACAAAGCATAATAAAAGTCTCAACAACAAGCTTATATAACAATAGTAACTCATTTAAAGTTTATATGATACTAGTAGCTCATCTCAAGCTTAGTAATAATAATAGCCCATCTCAGACTTAATGATAGTACTGGCCGATCTCAGGCTTATGTAATAATAATGGCCCATCTCAGGCTGAATAATAATAATGGCCCATCTCAGGCTTAATAATAATAATGGCACATGGCCCATCTCAGGCTTTATAATAATAATGGCCCATCTCAGACTTAATAATAGTAATGGCCCATCTCAGGCTGAATATTAGTAATGGCCCATCTCAGGCTGAATAATAATAATGGCCCATCTCAGGCTTATATAATAATAATGACCCATCTCAGGCTTAATAATAGTAATGGCCCATCTCAGGCTGAATATTAGTAATGGCCCATCTCAAAGAACTGCGCTTAGCCCCCTCACTCATGAAACGGCTCTGCTACAATGGATGGCAGAGGGCCCGTAGTACCCGAAGCACTGGAGTGATCCAGTAGCCGGGAAGGGGCCTAGAAGTGCCTACTACTACACCACACTACACAGGGCTCTACACATTTACAAAGCTAACCCCTGTCCAGTGCCTGGCAGAGCTAAGGGGGCTTCAATCCTTACTCTTTATCCCCATCTTCTTAAGGCTAACGGGGCGGGCTTAATAATAATAATGGTCCATCTCAGGCTTAATAATAGTAATGGCCCATCTCGGGCTTAATAATAATAATGGCTCATCTCAAGATGAATAATAATAATGGCCCATCTCAGGCATATATAATAATAATGGCTCATCTCAGGTTGAATAATAATAATGGCCCATCTCAGGCGTATATAATAATAATGGCCCATCTCAGGCTTAATAATAGTAATGGTAATGTATATACACACATGTATCCAAGGTTTGAGGCATTAATAACACCAAACACAAACAACATTTAGATACACATATACATAAACTTCATAGATTAGAACAAACAAGATAGGGCAAAATAGTTTTGACGGACATAGAAACTTACCTTAAGCTAAGCTCCAAAAGCAAGCATCCAATCTAAGGCTCAACTTAGTTAGCCACTTCAACGGGGAACCTGTGAATCAATTCAACCTTTGCTCATTAACCATTACTATTATTTATTAATAATAGTATTAACCCATACTTATTTAATCATTAACTAATAGTAATACCATCACCACCATCCATGACCCCATCATCATCACCAATTACTAATAATAAGGATTTCACCATCATTAGTTGACTCCAACCCCATCATTACTTCATTATATCATCATTATTAGCATTAATCTACCTCATTAAACCTTAATCACCAACATTAGCTTTTAATCCTCTTTTAATCCACAATTAATAAATTCTCATTAAGCCATAACCTCACCATAATCCCATCATTAACTCATTTAATCATCATTAACAGTATATTACACCATCATCTTCGTCCCAACAATCTTCACCATTTATGAATCCATAATCTTAGCATCATTATCAATTAACTCCATCACAATCCATAATCAATATTTAGTCACCCATAATCCGACAATTAACCTTAATCACTCTTAAGCATTAATTATAGTCATTAGTATCTACTAACCTTGTAATCCATGATCAACAAGTCAACAACATTATAGGGTCATTACCAAGTCATCAAAAGCACTAAACACCATTATTAACCATAATCCATAATTATCAATTAATTAAAGTTAATAACTAATTCATCATCATTTTTAAACAACTTCAAAACCATAACCTATCATCAATAACACTAATAGCATCATCCTCCTTCCATTAGTTCATACTTACCATTAACACCAATTAAGCATCATCAATTAATCAACATTAGCCATAAATCCGTAATTACCTTCATTGAAGCCTTAATCCTCTAATAATGACCATCTAGTCACAACATCAACAATAAATCAACACTCACCAACAACATCCTCTGTTTTCTGCCCAATTTCTCCGAGCCAATACCACCTTTACTACACCGCCGGTCACCACACCACCCACAATCACCGCCGTCCAGCTGTCGCGCCGGAGGAGGGAAAACGACGCCGCTAACGCCATCGTCCGCCGGAGAACGACCGCGACTGCCGCTGCTCTGCCATGGTTCTGCTTCTGCGGCCTTCATATCGAGAAAGAGAAGAAGACGAGCGAGGAAGAGGGACGCTGACCACCACCGCCTTCGCTGGGCTGCCTTGCCGCCGCCGTCGACCCGCCGCTGCTGGAGGCCGACCACCATCGCCGGCGGTCTACTGTTGTTGTCGCGAAGAAGAGTGAAGACGGGAGAGAGATACGAAATAAAGGGCTGCTGATTTGGGGGTTTTGGCAATGAACATCTAGCTTGAAACCAATATACATAGCTTTATATATATCTAGGGTTTAGATTTGTTATGGGCTTGGGCCAAATAAAAATAATTGGGCTCAATAACTAATTAGGTTTAAGAAATAAAATCATTTGGGTTTAGATTTAATTTGGGTTCAAACATAGGTTCAAAACAATAATATAAGAGTCCCAGGTTCCTCTCAGATAGACTTTTGGGTCAAAATTTTAATAAATAAATTTATTCCATAAATAGGACTTTTAAAACCATAAATAAATAAATATATATATATATATATATATATATATATATTCTGTACCAAATCATTTAAAATAAAGAGTTTAAAATATTTAATTAAACTCTTGTTGAAGAGAATTTCTTGTATGAAATTAAATTACATATATAGTTTTATTTTAAAAGCTTAGTAAAATAAGAGTTTAGAATAAATGATTTTAGATAATAAAATTATATGGTATAAAATAAGTTAATAAAATAATTTATTTGAACTTTGAAGAAATAATAATTTGTGTTTGAAAGTATTTGGGTCAAAATATTTAGGATTGAAAAATAAATTTTATTCTCAAGAATATTTTATTAAAATAAGAATTGTTTAAAATATCGGGGTGTCACATATACATTGGTCACCACCAAAGTTCTAATCCCATTCTTATAGCAATTAGACCAGGTGAGTCATTTAATCAAGCACATTGTTTGCATATTCCCTTCGAACTTCTCTTTCTCAACGGCAAGTTAGAAATGTGAAAGGGTCCTCTAGGAATGGCTACATAGGACTTGAGTAGCAAGGGGTTAAGCACAACATCATCAAGTGTTTAAAAGCTAACCGAGTTGATTGCTTTGTTTGCATGATATAATTATAAAACAAACAATTGATTTGTGAAATAAACAATGATAAAGAAGAGGATTTAAATCAAATTGCAATGCACAAACGTTTCTCTAGTGTTTTAAGGTTCTTGGCTAAAAAAGGATCAACGATGAAGTGAGGGAACCGAGTCAATGCCAATGCCAGTCTCGTGGCCATTGGTCACCACCAAAGTTCTAATCCCATTCTAATAGCAATTAGACTAGGTGAGGCATTTAATCAAGCACATTGTGTGCATAATCCCTTCGAACTTCCTTTTCTCAACAGCAAGTTAGAAATGTGAAAGGGTTGGCTATGGTGAATCCCTATTCTCATAGGTGAAACTCCAATTCCATACATCTCTTGCATAATAGAGCTCTAATTAAACAATAGTCAAGTGATTCCCTTTTAACATTCACACCAAAAGCAATACATAACCTTGATTTAAAAATTGAATTCATATAAGCATTCATGCATAGCAATTCAATCTAAACCCCTAAATGATTTATCATTTAAAAGTTGTATTTTTAGTGGTTTGATTACCGAGTGTCGTCCTCTAGGAATGGCTACATAGGACGTGAGAGCACAACATCATNAAAGAAGACACAGCGGGGAAAGTTCTCCAGCATACAAATATACAATGTACAACTGCAAAAGTAGAAAAAAAAAATCTACTATCTATAAATCTATAATACTATACATAAAATTATAATATGTTTTCTTAAATATAAGGCTAAAGTGCCGCATCTTAAACTTTTATAATATCCCTTTCGATACACAAACTGTTAATTTTTTTTCATCTAGCATTTTTTACAGGTTACTTACAAGTTATAGGTAATCAGGCAGTAGCCAAAATAATAATAAAAAAATTTATAATATGATTTTTATAATAACAAAACATATTATATATAATTATATATACTAAAAAAATAAATTCCGGTTGAATTGGAACCGGAACCTTTATATAAGGTTCTGGTTCTGGTTTGTGTAACCTTGGAACCGCGAAGAACGAAGCGCGGCAACCCCTAGGTAGGTCGTCGGTGGGCTCGGCGCACACTGCTGCAAGGGAGGGGAGGAGCAGTGGATTGTGGTGATTTGGTCTAGTGAGCACTGGTCCGGCTGAAGGCACGGGGGAGGGGCAACGTGAGGCGTTGATTTTTGGGGTTTACTTAAAAATTTTGGGTTGACTTAAAAAGAAGATCCACATAAGCTAATTACATGTGCCATGTCATCATAGTAACCTGTGAAAAATGCTAGATGAAAAAAATTAATGGTTTGTATATCGAAATGGACATTATGAAAGTTCAAGGTGCGGCATGAATAATCCAATATAGTTCATGGTGCGGAATGACACTTTAGCCTAAATATAATAATAAATAAAATATCTATATCTATCTATCTAGGCTAAAGTGTCATTGAGCACCATGAATCATTCTCGATTATTCATGCCTCACCCTAATTTTTCAAAATGTATATTTAGATCCATAAACCATTAATTTTTTTCACCTAGAACTTTTTATAGGTTTGCAGGGTACCTGATGACATGGCGGCGCCGGTTTCCTGCTGATTTGGAGTCCATATAAGCTTTATTAAAAATAAAATATATATGATATGGTGTCCAGCTGTATTAATTAAAAAAAAAACAAACAATAAAAGGTTTCTCCCAGCGCTCCGACTTCGTCTCCCTACTGCCTCTCCCAGCTCCAAGGCTTCGTTGGCCATGGATCGTCAGCTCCGACTTCCTCTCCACAATAAAAAGGTTGATTCGTGTCAGCGGCGACTTCCTCTCCAAAACAAACAATAAAAGGTTTCTCCCAGCTTCGACTTCGATCGTCGGCGGCCATTGAAGATGATAGAAGACGATGGGACAGCTAATTCATGTCAGCGCCCATGGATCGACCAAGAGAGGCGGCGACGATGAAGATGGGTTTCCCGGCGACACCCTGCTTCAGCCGCAAACCAGTCCGACCAACGTCGTCCGAAGCTAGGAGGAAGAACAACAGCAATCCGGAGCCAGCTGGCGCCGCCTGGAGGAGGAGAGGAAGCAACGACGATAAGGCCACTATTTTCTCGTCAGTATCGTTCTCATTTTCATCCGACTCTTTGGAGATGTTCCGGCGGTGGAGGCCGTTTCAAGATTGAGAGATCAATGTTTCAAGATTTTAGAAGGAAAATACCAAATTGAGTGACGGATTGCAATTTTGGGTAGGGGTTGAGGATCGTCAAAAGATGTGTAAATATGATAAAACGGAAAGTCAATGACTCCCTAAGTGTCGGTCTCGAAGGAAGGACGTTGAGGTGTGTCAAGTGTTTGTGCGTTTAAGTGATTGAGTCATGTAATAGATTCGAGTGTGGTGAATGATGATGCAAGAGTGAAAGGGTTCATAAGGGTTGTGTGAGAATGAAAGTAAAATGAAAATGAGTAAATGTATGTAAGGAGGTAAGGAATTGGATAGTGCTCATCTATGTTGCATCCTAGTAGACTAGCAAAAAAACCAAAAAACCCTACAACTTTTTCTCTCTCCCGTTTCCTTTTTTCGTGGAGTGTTTTTTCCGACTTGGTTTCGGTTTTTCGGTTTCTTGGTTCCTTTTCCGTCTTTGGTTTTTTGGGCTCTGAGTGGTTTTGCGACAACTATGGAGGCCGGAGGCTCGATTGGTTTATCAAAACCTTGTGAAGCATTGACTGTAACACCCCAATTTCTGCTCTGACAACTATTACAATATGCGTAATATAACGCTGCGGAAGCTTACATCTTGCAGCAGTAAACTGGGTGCTACCGCCACACTTAGAGTGAAGCCTACCACCTCTTTGATAAAACTTCCACTCTGAGTGCACAGGCTAAAAGAAATACACTCAACATCAACACCCCAACATCAAAATATAATATTCTAGGCATATATATATATATATATAATATCAAAAGATATCTACAAGAGTTTGCCCGACGGGCTGTCATTACAACTCCGGGTCCTCCACAACCTAATAGACTAGAGTCAGCCAAAACTCAGGCAACCAAAAGATATTTACTGGGCTGACTGGGGTTGCTGGAATATAGTCAGGGGATGCTGGAGTATAGCCTGGAGAGCCTTGAGAATCGGGTGGAGAATAGGGGTCGCTGTCCGGCGTGTCATGCAAAATCTGACCAACAAAAGTAGGTCCCGGGCAAACATGATCAGGAGTGTCTGCCGGGCTACAGGATCCCTCACTGGATGACATCTGAAATGACGTACACGGTGAAGTGTAGTTAGCACAACGGCTAAGTAAGGTAATCCATTTGTCACTTCCATCAGGTAAAACGTTTGACAAATAATTCATAAAGGGAAAATACACATTACCAAATATGGTGTCCATGTCTTTCATGAATGCAATCAACAGTTAATGCCATATAATCACAAGCATATAATGAGAATACAAATCACAACACATTTCCTTTATCAAATTTCCTAGTTCATCAAACTAGGCTGCCTTTGACGTCTTTTCATACAGGATAGGTTTTCAGAACTATCCATGTTTATCACATATGTCAATGCCACAATTATGACTTCTAGTTGCCTTCAATCACGAAAACATTACTTAGTTTCTGACTAGAAGCAAGAGACCTTATTGAGGATACAAGTTTCTTTGACTAGACCGAAATCGGATCTGGACAAGGGGATTACGGTCCTACCCCAAGTCTCGTTCGTGATCCCTTGGACGAAGGTTCATCATTATGACCCCTAGTTTGGCCCCACCTAGGTCCATAAAGCTGAAACCAACCCGAAAATGACATGAGTATCTATACTTAAGTGTGCACACCCCCACGGCCTACGCCTGACTGAGTGATATAGAAAACTCCTCTGCGCTTGACTGAGTGACGCAGAGCCTCCCTACGCCTGGCGAAGTGACGTAGAGACTTGGCGAATATTATAGAAAAACTCCCTTGCGCCTGACTGAGTGACGCGGAGACTTACTACGCCTGACGAAGTGACGTAGAGACTCCCTATGCCTGACGAAGTGACGTNGGACGAAGGTTCATCATTATGATCCCTAGTTTGGCCCCACCTAGGTCCATAAAGCTGAAACTAACCCGAAAATGACATGAGTATCTATACTTAAGTGTGCACACCCCCACGACCTACGCCTGACTGAGTGACATAGAAAACTCCTCTGCGGCTGACTGAGTGACGCAGAGTCTCCCTACGCCTGACGAAGTGACGTAGAAGCTTGGCGAATATTATAGAAAAACTCCCCTGCGCCTGACTGAGTGACGCGGAGACTTACTACGCCTGACGAAGTGACGTAGAGTTTCTCTACGCCTGACGAAGTGACGTAGAGACTTGGCGAATAGATTTCGCTTTAT
>CM008343.1:16295326-16309326 GCA_002525835.2 Ipomoea batatas
AGTATGTGAGAATACTATATATGTATAAGTGGGTGTGATCTTATATGTGTATGGATATATGAAGGTATATATATATATATATATGTATATATATACAAAAGTAGATTTATACTGTTCAAAGTGCATAAAGTGAAAAAGTAAAGAATGAGATCAAATGAAATCACGGTGTGAAGTTGGAGGATATTCCTTTTTAACATTCTTAATGGAATCACAAACATTGGGCCCCAAAATGATTGGTGTTAACCACTTGAGTAACCTTGTAGAAACAGATCCATGGTTACTAGAGCTAGTGACTAACCTGCGGGCTTGGAATCCCGACAAGGGGTGTGCACACTAAAGGTCCTAGATCTGCTTCCCCTAGTTGGAATAACTAGGTTGTGGTGAGGTGATGGAAATGAGAAGGAAATTGTGGTGTTAATTGGAATATCTTTAACTTCATTATGGTAAAAGCTAGTTATTTCTATTTAAATGCTTATATGTTTATGAGGATAATTATGAGTATGAGTATGAGTATGAGTATGATTATGAGTATGATATTGTGCATACATGTGGAAATTGTGATTATTGATACATATTTTTTCTTTGAAACAATAATGAGGAAATGAATATCTCTTATATGAGAAATCTTGTTGAAAATTTGTTATCATGTGAAATAACTGCTTTTCGAAAACAAAGAATAAAACTATTTTCCAAAACCATGATTTTACAGGGTGGAGTAGGGATTACTTAGCACTATGTGCTAATTCTGTTTTCCAAATGAATTTTAGGTATGGAGTAGATCTTGTTATCCGAGAGCGATAGAAGAGAAAATGGATCTACTCTTGATGATAGAAATTACTATGGATTTAGGGTTGTATATTACTGGGATGTAAGGCAGTAATAGTATGTATTAATAAGGATAGTAGATGTAAAGACTACCCTAGCATCTAAGTTTGTGATAAACTTAGGTGTGGAGTAGCACCTCTGGATTTTATGCGCTTCCGTTTTGGGAAATTAGTAATTATGATTAATTATGCCTTTTAGTATGATGGAAAATCTGGGGGTGTTACAGTTGGTATCAGAGCACTAGGTTGAGACATAGGCATGAACTTTTGGGTGGAACTCTAAGAAATAAGTATTGGATCTTAAGAAGGTAAAGATGAAATTTTAGGGATGAAAATTTTTAGGACTCGTGGTGAGGGTGTGATATTATTTTACTTGGTTAAGATTATGTTTGATACTTAGAACTGTAACTGTTGCACCCGATTTGGTGTGCACTTGTGTAAGTTAGATAGTGATTTGTGCTTGTCTGAACCTCGTATTGGTTCTGCAGTAGTTTATAATGGCTCCGTCTGGAAGGAGAGCTGAACCCCGTGGAACTCCTACCGAGGAACTGCTAGCGCAGAATTTGCAGCAATTGACCCAACTGACTCAAACTTTGGGAAATGCACTTCTCAATAATCAACGGGGAGGGCCAGATGTGGCTAAGATCATCGCCGGGCATCGTCTGCCATTCTTCACCGGCAAGGAAGATCCGCTGGTGTTAGAAGATTGGATAAGGACATTCTACAAAATATTTGAGGCTGTAGATTGTCCTGAAGAAAGGAGGGTGGAGATAGCTACATTCTATCTCCAACAAGAAGCTGACAATTGGTGGAGTATGATGGGACCCATGTATCTGCAAGAGGGAGAATTTCAATGGACTGACCTTAAGGCTCGAATGCGGGATCGTTTTTATCCCGAGCATGTTAAGTCCGCCAAGTATGAGGAATTTCTACATCTACGTCAAGGGACGATATCTATTCAGGACTACTATGCTAAATATCTTGAGCTGGCACGATTTGCTCCTGCCCAATCCCCGGATGAGCCATGCAAGGCTAGGAAGTTTGTAAGTGGATTAAATTTCGAGACTCAAAAAGCCGTTTGTGTGTTTGAGTGTCAGACTCTTGGAGAGGCTTATAGTAAGGCTGCCAAACATTATCGAATCCAGCAAATGCAGAAAGAGGTTCGTGAGAAGGGTAAGAGGAGATTTGGAAGTAGTAGCAAAGGGGGAGAGAAGAAATCTAAGATGAGTCAAGGAGAGACTGTTCAGGAGTACCAAAGAAGTGGGATTCCCAAACCTAGGAGGGATTACCCAACTCAAAGTGCGGGGATGACTGGTAGAGGTTGGATGAAGGAGAGGCATTTCTATTGTAAAAGATTTGGGAAGGATCATCCCGGTGTCGATTGTATAGGGATGCCGGTAGAGAGCTTCAACTGTGGGAAGAAGGGCCATCGCTCATTCGAGTGTCAAACTAGCACGAGGGAAGGGTCATTCCGTCCTAGCCTGAGTCAAGGAAAGACCCAACAATCTGGAATACAAGTGAAGGCTAGGAATGGAGTGAACATGGCAAATAGTAACACTGAGAGCACAAGCAAGACACCAACCAGCAAGGAAAGATTTTCATGATGAGTAAAGTTCAGGCGGATGTGAGCGATGTGGTGGCAGGTACTTTTCTGCTTCGTGATATACCTGCTTATGTGTTATTTGACTCTAGAGCATCTCATTCTTTTATATCCTCAAGGTTTATAGAGAAATTAAAGTTACTACCTAGTTCCCAAGTACAATTTAAAGTAAACCTTGCATCGGGGAAGGTGGTGACCTGTAGTAATGTTTTTGAGAATATACCTATAAGCATAGAAGGGGAAAGTTTCCCTTGTACATTAATACAGTTTGGATTAGACGACTTTGATATAATATTAGGGATGAAATGGTTAGGAAAGTATAGGGCTCAGATCTTTTGTAGCAAACAAAAAGTGGTACTGAGGAGCCCAAAAGGAAAACGTGTGTCCTATAAGGGAGCTGCAAGTCAGCCCGATGTGAGATTAGTATCGATGGCCAAGAAGAGGAAGTATGTGGGAAAAAGGTGTGAAGTGTTCTTATGCATGGTGGAAGATTTGAATGTGGAGAAGAAGGGAATTGAGCAAATCCCTGTCGTAAGGGAGTTTCCTGACATATTCCCTGAAGAGATTCCAGGCTTCCCTCCACAACGGGAAGTAGAGTTCACCATTGATCTGGTACCAGGCACTACTCCTATTTCAAAGACCCCATACCGAATAGCCCCAATAGAATTACAAGAATTGAAGGAGCAGCTTCAAGACTTGCTAGATAAGGGATACATTAGTCCGAGTGTATCGCCATGCAGAGCTCCAGTATTGTTCGTGAAAAAGAAGGATGGTGGGTTGCGACTCTGCGTTGACTACCGTGAGTTGAACCGGGTGACTGTCAAGAATAAGTACCCACTCCCTCGGATTGATGATCTGTTCGATCAATTAAAGGAGGCTGGTACTTTTTCAAAGATAGATTTGAGGTCGGGATATCATCAAGTGAGAGTGGCTGAGAAAGATATATCTAAGACAGCCTTTCGGACAAGATACGGCCACTATGAGTTCACGGTGATGCCGTTTGGGTTAACAAATGCACCAACAGTATTCATGGATCTCATGAATAGGGTGTTTAGACCTTGCTTGGATGAGTTTGTCATTGTATTCATCGATGACATTTTAGTCTACTCCCGGAATCCGAAAGAACATGAGGATCATCTTCGGATCGTGTTGCAAACACTAAGGGAAAATCAAATATATGCCAAGTTGTCTAAGTGTGATTTCTGGAAGGATAGTGTGGCATTTCTAGGCCATATCGTGACTAAGGAAGGAATCTCAGTAGATCCAGCCAAAATTCAAGCTGTGATGAATTGGCCTACTCCTACGACAGTTACGGAGGTCCAAAGCTATGAAGTTTATTTTCATTTTTCAGTACCTAAATAGAACAAAGGGGAAAAAATCCTTGTTCTTGGTATCTAGATTTTCTCTTCAATCTACTCCTGAGGTCTCTTCAATTTAATGCATACATGATTATCTTTTTTTTTTTTTGGATAATACAATTAGTAACAATAGCAAAAATTTTGGAAGGGAAACACAAATTTATATGTCAAGATTACTGCCTAAACATGTATGCTAATTAACAATAGCAAAAATTTTAAAAAACAAAAATAACATGTTACTTCGGTTTGCTGGTGAGTGAGGTCTCAAATTATTTTTACTGGCATTGGTTATGGTCATTATTTGAAGCCCAAACTGTTTCTTTAATATTGATGATGCTTGTGCTCTTTATTCTTTGCAGGGGATGCGTGCTAAGCTGAAAGATGATATTAATAAGAAAGCTGCATATTTGAAAGGCCTAGAAGACAGGTAATGCCATCTAGTAGTTGGCCACTTTATCTTTCTTAACATGCAATATGGCTGCCAAGCACCTTGTGCTCAATTGGCATGTAGTGGCCACCCTTAGATGGGAGGTCATGAGTTCGAGTCTCAATGGAGGAGATCTCGAAATTGACTCTTTGTGCTTCAACAGGTTGAGAAAAGTATAGATGAACAGATACTACAATGTAATAGGGTCAGTTGTATTCAAAAAAAAAAAAAAACATGCAATATGGCTACTTTCATGAAAGCTTATTACGCACTGTGTATATATAGTCTACAAATCTTTGTTTTCCCTTATATGTTTTGAAGTATACAATCTCAGTGTGTGTATAAAAACTATACCACTACTCTTTTTATGTTTTCGTCTTTTGGTATACGTGGAATCAGCAGTTATACGCTGCTAATATTTAATTAAAAAAATAAACAAGACCATCTGTGTCCGGGGAAACTTCGGACGCAAATAGTCTAGTCTATCATGCGTCTGGAGTAGAGCTGTCAATACAGGCTTGCGGGGCGGGGCGGGCCCAAGCCCTGCGGGCCGCGGGCTTAAACGGGGCGGCCCAAAAAAGCCCGCCCCTTAGCGGGCTTGAATTTTGTTGGCCCGCCCCGCCCCGCCAAAGGCCCGCGGGCATGGCGGGCCCCCGCCAATTTTTTTTTTTTAGTTTATTACTCCTTTTTAAAAAATTTTGTGATTTGTACATAAAAAAATAATTAAACTAATTTATACATAACTCACATAAAACATAATTCATCAAACATTAAACATTACATAATTGATTATAAGTACATAATCATATTAGTAACATAACAATAATAAAACATTGCAAACAATAAACAATATATATATATATAATTAAAAAAAACAGGCGGGTAGCCCGCGGCCCGCCCTTTGGCGGGCTTCAATTTACGAAACCCACCCCCTACCTAAGCCCATAGGGGGCGGGACGGGCCGGCCCGGCGGGCTAAGCCCGTTTTGACGGCTCTAGTCTGAAGTATTCTGGACGCAAATAGTCCATAAATCCGGACGCAAATGCCCTTTTCTGTACTAGTGATTTCACTTTGTAAATAATTGACTGTGTTTATTTGACACTAACAATCTTTGTGTTATATTTACTTTTAGGAATCTAAAGTTAAAACTTCTGGAGAGTCCAAGAGTGGTAAACTACCAAAGGCTCCTAGCAAGCCCAAAAGTGTGAAACTTTCTAACCCCAAGCATGCTATGGTTGCTGGGTCAAAGAAGGGAAAAGATGGAAAGGACATTTCTTCCAGTTCTGTAATTTCAAATTGCACGTCAACATCAAGGGCTAAACAGCCTTCTGCTCCTATTGAAAAGAGTAAATCATTTAATGAAAGGAAAACTGGTGAGTGCAATTCAAAGCGAGAACCTTCTGTAGTGAAGGTTAATCATGATAAGGTAAAAGCCTATATCATTATTGGTTTAGATATGTCTAATTTTCTTAGTGCCTAGGTTTCTTTTTTATCTTTGCTATTGCGCTCTTTTGTAAGTTTATTGTTACTATTAGCAAATTATCAAAAAACATTTCTATGTTCATTAGTAGCATTCTGGACGTCCTGATACAACTTCCTCAAGTGTTGCACAACGTGAGGACCAAAAGTACGTTTTTTTAGGGTTCCATTCCGGTGTACATTTCTAAATGCTTTTCAACTTAATTAACTAATTAATTAATTATACATGTTATTTATTTAGATTTAACTATTGGTGATAACTACTAACCGTTTGCAAACTATAATTTCCTGACTTCAGGGAAAAACCACTACTAAAACCACTGAAGAAGGGCCCTCCCAAGAAATCTGAAGCATCGGGTAAATCTTCTTTGTATCCTACCTACATTGGTCTTTTCTTTGTTTTAAGAAGTTCATATTCATCTTTTTGGTACTTTGGTAGTATAATGAGTCATTGAACAGTACACTACATTGATTTCCCATTCCCCATTCTTAGGTTGACAGTACTCTATTGTAATTATCTTTTCTCTCTATTATTTTTTTGTGTAGAAACGTTAATTTTTTTGATAGACTGATAAATTGCTAGAAAATGGAGGCATCTACCTCTCTATTTTCTCTTGGTATGTGTGTGCAGTACTTACCCAAATGGAGGCCAGTGGAACAAGCAATATGAAATTTTTCGTGAATGGTTGCATCTTAATTAGGACCTTGGATGGAGCCAATGTTGAGAAAAGACAAGAGGTTGGAGAGGAAAACTTCATTATCTTTGGGGCTTAAAGCTCATGAGATTGCATATTGTTGACATGGAGTTCATTGTGCTTTTGTCACTAGTACAAGATAAGTTTGATTTTAATATAAAGTGAATGTTCTAACATTGAGGAGTAGTTTTGTAATAAGTGCTTCCAACTTATTAGATTTTGTGTATTAATATATTTGATACCGTTTCTAACGATGTAACACTCGACAATGTTATATTTTTGTTAATGTTATTGAGTTTGAATTTCTTAATATAGTATATTTTGCAATTATGTTACTGAAGTACAATATTATATAGGTTTAATATAGGTATGGAATAATAATTAGTGGGTAAATTATTATTATTATTATTTTAAATTTTAAAAATTTAGCGACGGACAAAAACCGTAGCAAATTTGTAGCTAAATACCTTCCAACAATAAAGAATGGAAACGGAATAGCGACGGAAATATCTGTTGCTAAATTTAGCGACGGATATTTTCATCGCAATTCCCTAACAAGTTTCGTCTTCCAATCGTCGCAGAGAGGAAAAATAGCGACGATTTTTTTTATGTTAGCGACTTTCCGTCGCTGAATTCTAGCACGCTCATTTTAGTGACGGACGAAATTCGTCGCTAAACAATTTAGCGACGAATTTTTCCTAGCGATGGAAATTATCCGTCGCTATTTTTGTGTTTGTTTTTGTAGTGGAAGAAATAAATAACAAAAAATTCAATGGGAGACTTACTAGTGGTGGTGGAGGCTAGCAGTGGCGGTGCCGGAGGCTAGCAGGGTTTGCTGAAGGTCAAGACGGAATGGCGGCGGTCGCGGCGTCGGCGGAGGAGCATCGGCTGAGAGATGGAGGAAATCGACGAGGAAATTCTAAGAGATGGTCTCCTCAGATCTGCGGAGGAGACGAGGAAATGCTGAGAGAATTTGTAGGAAAATAAAATGGTTAAGTATGGTATCCTTAGATCTGTTTTTCGAGTTCATTAGGAGGAAAGTTGGTTGACTTTCCGCAGCACCCACTGAGATCGGGTGCCGCAAAAAGTAGTATCCTTTTTTATTTTTGGGAATGCACTACACCTTTTTGAATAGGTGTAGTGTAAAGTTATATTTATATGGTCAAATTTGTAGTAGTGTATATGTGAATGACACACAACCTCCAGTCACACAGAGATCACAGTCAACCTCATGGTAAGCACATAACGTCTAATTCTGTGGCACACATTAGTCACACAACTTCGTTTTAATATTATAAATGCTTGATGACCAATTTCCATATTACGGTTTATCTTGAGGAAGGGTCTTGCATGTTGTGAGCATAAACGGTGGTTGTGTATTTCTTTAAACACGGTCACTGCATAATACCCAGCCTTTTGATGTCTCAGGCCACACCGAGACGTACATCCAACCCTGTTTGACACACGTTGACGTGTCTTTATATTTGCTCTGGTTTCCTCACTTGTACTTTTCGAGACTTCGTTCTTGTTCACTATGTACCCTTCTCGTGAATAAAGCAAATACTTAACTCCTACGTCTCCATCTCTGGTCCTCCTCATTGTGCTGCAACGGACATCCACGCCTACCATGGCGGCATATTCTTTGTAAAAACGAACACCCTCGTCTAATGAGTCAAAAAGTTGCCCGATATATGGTTTTATTGTTTCTTCACAACCCGATATACATTCGTCGTCTTCTTCTTCACATTCTTCAACCTCGCACCCTTTAAACCCCCACGCTTTAACATTGATATCATGTTAATCTGGCACATATTTTTCCCACATATTGCACACATTGTTTATTAGTATGTCACCAATTATAGAATCGTAATTGTTTGCATTTATTATTTTGCTTCTTGCATAAAAACATTCCAAAGTAAAAAATACTCACAACGGTCACACGCAATCTGTTCCTATTGTAGCATGCATGGCTCATTCAATATATAATATCCAACCATAAAGAATTCCCCATGTCCCTAACTCACACACTACCTAACTTTATAGGTTATTTATTATGCTTTGCATCTCTTAAACAGTAATAAACAAATTAGAGGAGTACTCCTTATACACTTTTCCATTTTTTTTGCTATGCTTATCATCCTAGAATTATATATTCCAAATATCACTTAACAAACCACACTTATGAAGCATTAAACAAATTTCATATGGTATTCAAACATGTTGAATATCTTATTAAAGTTTATCCTAGTGGTCTCATTGAACAACTTCAAACCTACGCATGTTTTCAATTGTAAATATTAAAGTTGTCAAACACCATTTACCAACGAGGCACACAATATTCAACATAATGGCACACAATATTCGAACAACATCACTGAAGATTCCTCTCACCCTATCTCATATGCAACCAACTTAAACAATCAGTTACATTTTTTAGAAATGCATTTCTTCAGTACTTTCTATAAAAATGTTAAATCTTTTGGAAATGCATTACTTGTGAAAAGGATTGTGTTTTTCTTAAGTTTAGGTTGAGAAAATCGTTATGAATATTGTGATGGGAAGTAAATAATTTATATTGAAGTTGAGTACTATAAAGCTGTATGGCTAATTATTTTGGAAGTGTGATTATATGATGTATTAAATCTATTTTACCAGGTGGAGTAAACCTTACTTAGCAATGTTTTGCTAATTCCGTTGTTTTTTTATTTGTGGGTTGCACAGGTGATTGATTAGATGGCCTGCTAAGAGTGCGTTTATAGTAGATTTTGTAGTTGCCATCCTTATGTATTTTTTTTTGGATATTCTTGAATTAAGACTTATTTGGTTTTGATATTGTACTGGCCTATATTTTGAGAACTTTGGTTTAGCCTTACATTTAGTTATAGTTAGTTTAGATGTGGCGGTTTCACCCGGTTTTTGAGGACTTCACTGTTTTCTGGTGCGCTCCTCTTGCCTCGGTGCCCAAAATTCTCACCGACTTCTCTTCATAAGATAGAGGAAAATATTTATATAATATAAGCTTAGCTTTGAAGATTTTGGTCCGATATGGAAAAGAGCACTACTACAGAAAACACCTTTAACGTCGGTTTTTTAGCACATTTAACGTCGGTTAAAAATCGACGTCAATCTGGCAGACGTTGTATATAAATGATACGACGTCGGTTGTAAAAACCGACGCCGTATGTATTTTTTTATTTTTAAAAATAGGATACGACGTCGGTTATTAAGGATAACCGACGTCGTTTAATTTTTAAAAAAATAAAAATATTAGGATACGACGTCGGTTATTAAGGAAAACCGACGTCGTATCTAGTTATTTAAAAATAAAAAAATAAACGACGTCGGTTTTTCTTATAAACCGACGCCGTTTATTATTTAAAAAAATAAAAATACGTACGGTGTCGGTTATCCTACATAACCGACGTCGTATGTTGTTTTTATTTTTTTAAAATAATAAACGACGTCGGTTTTGCTTAAAAACCGACGTCGTTTATTTTTTTTAAAAATTTTTTAAAAAAATTTAATCATCACGAACTTATGATTAAATGGATGAATTTCTTTATTTTCAAAAATAAAATAAAATACAAACATGCCAAAAAAAAGAAGAAGAAGAAGAATTTATCAGATTCACACCCTCACAAAATGTCAACGGATTTTCTCTCAACCAAAAAAATTAAAAATAAAAAATCATTCGACAAACATTAAAATCCATTGGCCATATATCTGGCACTGTGGCAGGCGGCTTATAACAAAGAGAACCTAGCAAGCACCATGAACTAGCAGGAGCAGCATCCAGTTTTATCCCGGGGTTGTTGAGGATCGTCGCCGGCGACCGTGTTGATCTTGGTAGCCTCCTTTAGCTTTGTGGTGTAGCAAATCGCTGCAATAATGTAATAAACGATATTGATGCTACTTAGAACAACAAGAACCCAATAATAGTTCTCCAGCCGATTATCAGTCACTTCTTTCTATATCTTGCTTTTTCCAGTCACACTCTTGCTGATTCTGGCCACCGCAAAACCGACACCACGCTGCCTATAAATCCCAGACCCATCATGAAAGGAAAATAACATATAGAAAACCAGATTAAGAATGTTAAAAAAAATAACTGAAAATTTTTTAAAAACTAAAAAAGCAATTGAAAACAATAAAAAGAGAAACAATATTAACTACAATATTCGAAATACCAGTGGCCGGCGGAGGTTGGAGGCTCATTGAGGCCGTTGGAGGCAGAGCGCTGTCGCGATGGCGGCGTGCGGAGGCGGAGGCGGGATCCGTCGCGGTGGCTGCGGTTGCGAAGAAGAAGAAGAAGGCGTCATTCCGTTGGCATGCGGTGGCTGCAGTTGCGAAGAAGAAGAAGAAGGCATGGTTGTGATGGTGTCCGGTGGCTGCGGTTGCGAAGAAGAAGAAGGCTTCGTTCCAGTGGCGAAGAAGAAGGCTGCGGGAATGGACTATATTGTTCTGCAAAGAAGAAGAAGAAGAAAACGTAGGTTTATGAATACACGCACTATAGATCTGAAAGTTTAATAACAGTTTTATAAGGTTTATAAATACCCTAAGGCGTCGGTTGTATCAACAACCGACGCCGAAGGGTTTTAAATAATTTTTTTTAATGAAAACGGCGACGTATTGTTTATTAAAAAAATAATAATAAATCCTATACGACGTCAGTTCGAAAGAAAACCGACGTCGTATATAATATATATATTTTTTATTTTTAAAATACATCATACGGCGTCGGTTATATGAAGAACCGACGCCGTATGATGTATTTAAAAAAAATTAAAAATATATATAAATACTATACGACGTCGGTTCAGAAGTGAACCGACGTCGTATAGTATTTATATTTTTTAAAATTCTTTTATAAATTACATATGACGTCGGTTCAACATCGAACCGACGTCGTATGGTTTTTTTTAATTTTTTAAATAATTTTTTACGTCGGTTGTTTATCAAAACTGACGTCGTATCCCTTTTTAAAAAATAAAATCTATAAATAATTTTTTGACGTCGGTTTTTCAAAAAACCGACGTTGTTTCAGCGACGTTAAATGTGTTTTCTGTAGTAGTGGAGAGTGAAAGGTTTAAGGTTTCAATTTCAAGGACAATGTCGGTTAAGAGTAGAATCAAGGTTATCAAGGCTACAACAGAGGAAATAAGGTTGTCACCTTGCACAAAATCGCTTCGAGAAGAAATTAAGAACGAGGTTTGAAGACACAGAAAGGATTTTTCAACGATAGGGTATTCAGTTCTCCAAGGAAAGGAAAGAAGTTCGGCTTCGAGAGGAGATATGAATGAGGTCTAGAATAGGTAGAAGGGATTTCTCAATGAAAAAATTGGGTATTCGGTGCTTCAAAGAGAAGAGAGGAATTCGGTTTCAAGAAGAATAAAGAATCTCGACTTCAAGCGGTCTCTTCGGTTTAACAATTCAATCACCACGCTTGATCAATTAACGATTCTTGCCCTTGCTCCTCATGCGACGAAGGAATCCGACGATTTACTTACGTCGCTTCTTCTTGTCTTCATGCATCTTAGAAGTCCAAGTTGCTTTTCCATCTCTACTTATCTTGGTTTTCACCGCTTCAAAGTTCGCACCTTTTAACTTGTTTCTTCTTTACCTCTTCAAAGGTGGATAGAAATACCTTAACGGCTGCATATCCTTACCTCACATTCCGGTTCTTCATGCTCCATCATTTCCAAGCTTAGATCGCGCGAGATTCTTCACCATCGATCCAGAAGCATCTACTCGGCGAGACTTAACTCTTTCTTGGTGCATCAGCATCCACTCTTGACGTTCCCTCGCGATCGAGGGTCTTCAAGTCTTGATCTTCGAGCTCCAATCGCTTTCTTCGTCTCGCATCGGACTTCAGGTGCATAGAACTTGGCCTTCAGGTCTTGAGGTTAACGAGGATCTTGCGAACGATGCTACACATGTGAAGAGGCCACTTCCATGGGACGAAGACTACTACCGTTGATTCCGAGCCGCAAGTAGATTAGTCCTCTTCAGCAGGTCGCCAATCTTCTGATATTCCAGACGCATATGATACTACCCTAATTCTTTGCATCGATAAACAATCAAGTTGCTTACTCTTAGTCTATACCACGCCTTTAACGACGCAACTTCCTTATAGCAGAAAAGAAATTACCGGAGAGATGCACACCAACAGGGTGCAATAGCCACAGGCACAATTTAAAAGCGATAAGATAACGAAGCATAAAACAATCAAATAAACAAAGCGTGTCCTCACTGCGAGTCCTAGCATTCTCACATCCTAGGATTCTCAATTGCCTTAGTTTCTACTGATCAAGTCTTAGAGTCTCTAAATCTCAAGTCCTAGGGTCCCTACTTAGACCTCAACACAGGCTCTGATACCAACTGTAACACCCCTACCAACTGAAAAGAAATTACTGGAGAGATGCACACCAACAGGGTGCAATAGCCACAGGCTGAGATAAAGCAATAATCTTAAGATAAAGCTATGGATACCTCAACACTTAAAGATCTGAAACGCGGAAGTGAACTATATTATAGCGGGGTGTTATGCCACATCTAAGTTCAACCACAACCTAGATGCTAAGGCAAACCAAAACCAAGCAAACAATCCTCAAACGAACTATCCAAATCATTATTACAACCAACCAAGTTCTAAGGCATGCAGGCCCAAATGTCTAAACATCAAACTACCAAGTTAGAACATAAAAGAGGAATAGAACGATAAACTAGCGCGCTCACGTACCGGTTCTACTCCATACCTGGAAAACATTTAATAAAACATTAGCAAATGATTGCTAAGTAATACTCCATTCACACTCGTAAGTGTACAATAATATACCATAGTGTTGTACATAGGTTTTACTCGCGCATATAGAATATATGCCAACGAAACTTTGTTTATTTAAAAATCAGGAGACTCAACAACAAATAAGCTGAATGGATCATAAACCAAAGACTCCTCAATAGAACTCAATATCAAAGGGACAACTCCAAACACTATAACACAAGAACTCATTAGCCAAGTACTCAAGATAAGGACACAACCTCAACAATATAAGGAATAAGCGTAACAGTCAAATAAACATATCTCAATGCTCATACCCAAGGAAATACATATATACATGCATACATAATATAGGGCTATAGGCTTAGTTCCAATCTTTACACCATTCCAACCTTTACACCAATCCATCCGGGTCACCAGTCCATCCGAAACACCAGTCCAACCACAACACCATCTGGAGTCAAAGCTCACAGCCTCCTGACCAAAGGAGCTGAAGCTCATGCCACGTATCCAATAGAGCCGAAGCGCAATGCCGCCTATCCAGTTAGTTAATATCCATATACAATATATAGTTAGGAGCTAGAGCTCAATGCCGCCTATCCTGGTTGAGCCGAAGCTCAAATGCCGCCAATCCAAGGGTTTCACACATGTATAAATAGAGTTCCAAGAAATATTTCTCAAGAATCCAAAGATCATAATATATATACCAAGAAGATACTTAATAACAAAGGAGAATAACCGTACTTATATATATAGACTCAGGAAATAAATAGCATAAACCAATACTTTTAGAATATAGCCAAGAAAGACCAAACCAATGATACTCAACAAATACT
>CM008343.1:16379409-16389647 GCA_002525835.2 Ipomoea batatas
CTAATACAACCAGCTGGTCAAACCAGTTAACGCAATCAGTCATCAACTACTAGCTAAACCAATCAGCTATCACCCTTTTGCCAAACACCCCCATTAATAAATGTATCATTGAAACATTGAAATAAATTTAATTGTTCTTTTAAGCATTTTCAAAAAAAAATAAAAAAATAAAAAATTGAAGCATTTCTTGAACTTTGCAATAGGTAGAAGCTTGGTAAATATGTCTGTTAGATTCTGCCATGTATGTATTTTAACTATCTAAAAACACAACAATTTGACCTTGTGAAACACCAAGATGTTTGTTTGACGTGAATTCCAATTCAATTACAACGTAATTCAGCGGAGCTAGAAACTACAGTATTTAATTAGAGGGAATTGAAATTTCACGGAATTGCAATTTAGTATCCCCCTAGGAATTGGAATTCAGCACATCTTGAAAAGGAAAAGATAAGGAAAATGACTAAATCGCCTTTGATTAATGATTATTATTATTATTGGAAATAAGGGTCAAATAGACCATCAAACTGCACACCATAATGCAATTAGGCCACTGAACCTAAAAAATTTACAATTAGGTCTCTAAACTAACAAATTTCATGCAATTTGTTCAATTTGTAAGTTTCTAACAGGTCACCCCAAATTTTTTTTTTAATGGCCGGAGACGAAGAGTTTCTTCGTCCTTCGCCTCCGACATTTTTTTTTAATTTTAAATAATTATTTATAAGTGTTTTTTTAAAAATAATTTAAATTTGAGGTGACTTGTTAGAAACCATTGCAGGTTTTTTTTTTAGGTTCATGGCCTAATTGCATTATTGTGTGAGTTCGATGACCTATTTAACCCTTATTTATTATTATTGTTGTTATTACAAAAGGTTAGTCATTATATTACTTCTTCCATTCTTATCCTCCCTACCAAACAAGCAATGCAGTATCTATTCATAACTACTTTCTCAACCTATTGAAGCACAAGAGTCAATATTGACTCCACTGAGGCTCGAACCCACCACATCCTGTATAAAGGGAAGGGTTTGATGTCACTGGACCACAAGGTCCTTGGCTATTCCTCACCTTATTGTTTTCCCACCAAATTACAATTCCTTTCCCCATATAATTCATTCATTCTAACCAAACGTAGCGCAACCTCCATAACCAAACCTCATAGTGAAAATATAAATGGATATATAGCAATGGGAGTCTATCAAACTCACCACCCTAATTAGAATATGGGCATGGATAGCAATTGGATTCTATCAAGCTCACCACCATAATTAGAATCTACAAAGCCCATAGTATTAGTAAATACACAAGAATTTCGATAAAAACCACAACTAATAGATTTTAGATAATAAAAATTATATTAGACTATTGTCACCTCTTATTTGAAAAAGAGATACTAAAACACTCACAATGATATTTTTGTAATTTTTTAAATAATATATAGCACATGTTTATTAAAACAACTACAAATAGTTCAAATTTAAAAGATACTCGGTAGAATATTATTCTTGCCCATGACCAAGTAACACCTCATCCACATATGCCTTGAGGTTGACATAAGATGAGCCATCTTCCCTCATTGCTTCCTTAGCCAAAGCCTTGAATTTTGTAGCATTATTTCTCAACCCTTGTCCTGTCTCCTCTTCACCCATTATGCATTCTATGGCCGTCTTCAATCCATTAGCTTCAACAATGCCTTTCTCATTGACATTCACTCTAATCCCGGTCTTCCATACATCTTGAATAAATTTAGAATTACACCATTGATCCGTCCAAAGTGGGCACCCCACCATAGGGACTCCTGATGTCAAAGCCTCTAAAGTTGAATTCCATCCACAATGACTCACAAAACATCCCACGCTAGAGTGTTGCAAAATCTCGACTTGATTGCCCCAACGCACTATTTTCCCTTGCTTTTCCAGATCTGCCTTGCAACTCAACTTCTCCTCCGGCTTTTGGCCATTCCCTCCCTCCCTAATCACCCACAAAAACGGTCTTCTCGTTTCAACTAGTCCTCTTGCAATTTCCTCCATCATTTCATCCGGTAGCTCAGAGTAACTACCAAACGCTACGTAAATCACACTGCCCTTAGGCTTAGAATCCAACCACTCCACATAACCATTACTCTTCTTTCTCATGTCACCCCCAAACGAAGTGTCAGAAGGATCTTCCCCGTCCAAGTAGGCAGAAGGAACCAAGGGGCCAATTCCTACCAACCCAACCTTCTCTATAACCCTCAAAGCCTCAAACTCCAACGCATCAAAAGTGTTCACAAGAACCTTGGGTCTCTCTTTCTTAATCAGCTCAATATGGTCTTTCATGGATTGAGCTATCATAAAATCAGTAGCGCTAGAAGCCGTAGGGAGCAAAAAGGAAGGGATCTCCATCTCAGTGAGCGGCATCAACCCCGGAAGCTCAACCACTCCATTATTATCATTCTCAGTGCAACCTCGGAACCTCTCCTCGTACCCCGTGAAATAGTAGTAAAAAATGTCGAAAATAGCCGCAGGTTGAATCCAAAGAACCGTGCTGGGGATTTGAAGACTTTGGGCCAATAAGCCCACCCACGGCATAAACGTGGTGTATATAACTTGAACGATTGGGGAGCCTTCTTGCAGTTTAGCCGTGAGGAGATCTGAAATTGCTTTGGACCCTTTTGCCCTCAAGGAAGCGTTGAACTCGAGGTACTCGTCGTCGGAGCCCTTGAACCCGGCGTCGCACCCGTCGGAGAAGGTGGCAAAGTCAACGCCGTGAATGGACGGCGGTTCCGGCATGCGATTGATGACGGAGACGCTTGTGAGGAAGGTGACCTTAACTCCCAATCTCACAAGGCGCTTTGCGAATTGTAGACATGGATTGATTTGGCCTTGCGCCGGATACATCACTAAGAGGACATTGCAATCCTTCATGTCGATCTGATCTTCTTGTTTTTGGGATAATGTGGTGCAAGTGTGAGCTTGCTTAACACCCAAAGTTTACAATGCCAAGATATATACTATCGGATATTTTATATTTTATGGGCAAAATATTTTATATTGACAAAAATTAGAGACTGTCTCATAAATCTTGAGATAGATTGAATAAAATATGTAATACTTATATATATATGTGGTAGTCATTAAAGGTCTTTTCTGGGCATTAACTTCTTTATATATATATATATATATATATATATATATATATAAAAACCAAAACTCCCTTTTATTAATCACCAAAAAACTATGGGCATTAGCTCTCTGCATTTTTACCAAAGGGAGTCAAAGAAGCCTCAACCCTAAGCAATGGCCCTCACCCATGCACCCTCAAAACACAGACCAACCCCTACTTACAGATCTTTGCATTTTCCGTAGGGAACCTACTAGTCTGCATCACAAGCAATGGCTCCCTCAACACTCACCCACCCTTAAGACATAGGTCACCTCCTCCATACTCACTCCGTCCCATTTTATATGTCGGGTTCGGTTAACGAGACTTAACTGAAGTTATTTATAATTTAGTTTTTTATAATATTAAGTTTAATTAGAATTAGCATGTAAATTTTATTTATTTAGAAACTACATTAAAAGTACTATTGAACACAAAAAATCAAATTTAAAAATTATAAAAAAAATGGTAATAGAAAAAAGCAAAGAAGAAAGAGTTTGTTTGACTAATAAATAGTAAATATGATAGATAAAATATGACAGAGGGAGTACTAATCATGAATAAAATATAATGCTTGTTACTTATAAGGGAATGTGTAATAGTTTTAAAGAAGAATATAATGCAATATTTTAAAATCATATTTTATACTTGATTAGTATTACATCTGTCAGAAGTATTATATATATATCTCAATCATGTGTATAGTTCGCAAATTACATAGGAGAAGTAAATCATACTAGAAACATTCCAAGTGATAAGCTCGACCAAGATGATATTAGTAAAAATTGAACTTGTGACCAAACTTTCAAGTATGAAAATGATGTTCCACCCATATGATCACGCCTTTCAAGGCTACTTTATCAAAATTTGCGTTCTAAAAGTATTTCATTTTAAATATTTTGAATTAAATTTGGTCAATTAGAAAAGTAAAGGAAACTAACGTCACATGCTCTGATTACATTTTTTTTTTAAGTTATAATTTTTTTTTTATTTGTACTATTTTCAACTTATAATAAAATCCGAACATATTTGAAACTAGATTTTTATTCAGTTGGTATATATATACTTATCATTTACCTATAAACATTTTGTCCGATTGTACAACATTTTGTCTTGTTACTACTGTGACAGCCTGACAGGCCACGTTTTGTCGAAGCACTGGAACATTTGGACAGCAAAAACACGTGAGTAGCATGGGAGAGATGGCTGTGGACAAAAAAATATTAGCTACTTAGTTCAACGTGCAACCATACACTTGGTCGACTTAAAAGATATTATTATTAATTTTTTAATAACTATTCGTTGGAAATCGTACATTCGTCCATTAGAAATAAGTCTTAAGTAATACATCTTTTTCATTTACTAAATCAATGCTCTGAGTGCAAAGAAATTATTAGTACTGTCGGAGTATAAAAAAGAGTCTCATCCACAACCTGTCATAATACATTGTATTAATGTTACATTATTTTTTTTATGTGTTAGCAATATATTTTAATAATATATATAATTTTTATTTGAAAATAAATTATTATTTTTTTCAAAAGGGTGATCTTAAATTTTGGAGGTCTAGTAAGAAAGTTGAATTGTGAAAGTTCTTGATTTAGGAATCTTGGAAGATTTCTTTAAAGAAGTTAAAAACTTGGAATCCATGTGGCATGTGCTATGATTACTCTTTTTATTTGTTGACTACTATTTACTCTATCACGGGAGTTTGATCCTATAAGTCTGTAACCTTCTCTCAAAAAAAACTACAAATGTGTTATCTGACACTATAAGAAAAATGCACATAGACAACACTAAAAAGACAACAGTTTTTTATAAAAGTATTGTCTTCAAAGACAACGGTTTTAAAAACCGTTGTCTATGTGCATTTTTTTTAAAATAAAAGACAACGGTTTTATGTAACCGTTGTCGTTGGTGTGTTGTCTTTAAGTGCACTTGAATACACAACACTACAAAGACAACGGTTTTTTAGAACCGTTGTCTTTGCGCGTTTTTTTAAAAGACAACGATTTTATTTAACTGTTGTTGTTTGTGTGTTGTCTTTAAGCACACTTGAATAGACAACACTTCAAAGACAATGGTTTATTAAAACCGTTGTCTTTGTGCACCCGTTTTTTTTTTTTTTTTAATTTAGACAACGGTTTTATTTAACTATTGCCGTTGGTGTGTTGTCTTTAAGTGAACTTGAATACACAACACTACAAAGACAACGATTTTTTAAAACCGTTGTCTTTAGCGTTTATTTTTTTTAAAGACAACGTTTTATTTAGCCATTGTCGTTGGTGTGTTGTTATTTAGCCATTGTCGTTGGTGTGTTCTTATTTATACTATAAGGTTTGGTTGAAGGTATTATTAGATTTTCTTCAATATAATTAAAAACAAATCAAATATAAAAATTTTTCAAAAACACAGTGTGGTAATTTTTGAAAGGGGTTAATCTAAGGCGTGCGATTCACACTTTCTTTAAAATTAATTTATTTCCTCATGATGGTGCTAGAAGCTAAGCGTTGAATCGTTAGTTACCCAAAATACAATGGGTTACAACAACATATTAGAGCACTCAAATATACTGTTTTCAGAAAACTAGAGCTAAGGTGAAAAGTTATAGTACTGGAGGAAGTGTTGCCAAAGTTTAATTTAATTTGTAGAGTATAGACATAATGCAAGAAAGGGAAACAAAAAGAGATAATAATTTCAAGGTGTTTCATCTAGGATTCAAATAAAAACTTCATCCCAACACTAAGTATATATAGAAAATGTGAAACTAATAGCATTCAAATTAATTCTTGTGGTCTAGTGGCACCTAAGCTAGTTGCACTTTCATATGGGAGGGAGTTGGTTCGAGTTTCAGAGGACGTGATACGTTTGGATTGTAAAAGTCTAGAGTGTGAGAATAAATTTTTAAACTTTAAAGATATGATCACACTTGACTCAAATTGATGGTGGATTCCATTGTTTATGTTTGGATGACAAAAGTCTAGAGTAAGATTTTAAGTAAAACTGTTTTATTTGTACTAAAAGAGGTAAAAATGTTTTATAAAAAGTTCGACTAAATAAGTTCTCATCACCGATATATCAAAGATCAAATTAAACATTTTTTTAATGACAAAGTAAAAATCCACATAAGATATTATTCTCACACAAGACCTAGAAGCACCTCCTCCACATATGCCTTGAGATTGACGTTAGATGAGCCATCTTCCCTCATTGCTTCCTTAGCCAAAGCCTTGAATTTTGTAGCATTATTTCTCAACCCTTGTGCTATCTCCCCTCCCCCCATTATGCATTCTATGCACCTCTTCAATTCATTAGCCTCAACAATGCCTTTCACATTGACATTCACTCTAACCCCAGTCTTCCAAACATCTTGTATGAGTTTAGAGTTACACCCTTGATCGGTCCAAAGTGGGCACCCCACAATATGGACTCCATAAGTCAAAGCCTCTAGAGTTGAATTCCATCCACAATGACTCACGAAACATCCCACGCTGAAATGTTGCAAAACCTCAACTTGTGAGCACCAGCGCACTATTTTCCCTTGCTTTTCCACGTCCTCCTTGCAACTCAACTTCTCCTCCGGATTTTCGCCATTCCCACCCTCCCTCATTACCCACAAAAACGGCCTTCCCGTTTGAACTAGCCCTTGTGCAATCTCCTCCATCATTTGATTTGGTACATCTGAGTAGCTACCAAAAGCTACATAAATCACACTACCTTTAGCCTGGGAATCCAGCCACTCGAAATAACCATTACCCTTTTCTCTCCCGTCACAATAAGGATCTACCCCGTCCAAGTAGGCCGCAGGAGGAGCCAAGGGCCCAATTCCTACCAATCCAACCTTCTCTATAGCCCTCAAAGCTTCAAACTCCAATGCATCAAAAGTGTTCACAAGAACCTTGGGGCGCCCTTCTTTCTTAATCAGCTCAACATGGTCTTTCATTAGCTGTGCTATCATAAAATCCGTGGCATTGGAAGCTTCCGCAAGCAAATAGGAAGGGAACTCCCTTGCGTTAAGCGCCATCAACCCCGCAAGCTCAACCACTCCATTATCATCCCCCGTGCAACTTCTAAAACGCCCCTCGTCCCCCGTGAAATAGTAGTAAAAAATATCGAAAATCGTAGCGGCTTGAACCCAAAGAAGCGTGCTGGGAACTTGAAGAATGCCCGCCACTAAACCCACCCACGGCATAACCGTGGTGTAGATAACTCGAGAGAACGGGGAGCCATTTTCCCGTTTAGCCGTGATAAGGTCTGCCACGGCTTTGGACCCTCTAGCCTTTAAGGAAGCATAGAACTCAGGGTACTCATCTTCCATGGAGCCCTTAAACCCCGCATCGTATCCGTCCGAAAACGTTGCAAAGTCTACCCCTTCTATGGATTCCTGCATGCGATTGATGGCGGAGATACTTGTCATGAAGGTGATCTTAACGCCCAATTTTGCAAGGCGCTTTGCGAATTGTAGACAAGGATTAATTTGGCCTTGCGCCGGATACATCACTAAAAGGACATGGCAATCCTTCATCTTTTTCGCCAATTTTGGTGGATTTTTCTCTTTTTCGGTCTTTCCTTGTATTAGAGATATATTGTGTTGCAAGTGTGAGCCTAATGCCCTGGCCCCTGAGGATAGCAAATTATATAATGGACAGGTCCACCGTCCACGCTATATAATGGACCAGGTCAACGCACCTACATAAAAATAATACTGTAAATATAATATAAAAAAAATTGATACAAACAGTCCATTTATGTAATTTACAATAAAAAAAATAATTGTATAGTTATAGTAGTAAATTTATATAATTTAAGTAGTAATTTTTTATGTATCTAAAATAATGACTACACACACATATATATACACATCGGTAGGATTAAATGAGAATAGGGTTCTCAGGTAAAGAGTGAGGAATGATCTTAGCCATCCAGTAAGATTCATTAATGATTAAAGGTCTTAATAAAAAAAAATATAATTGGTCAATTTTATAAGTATAAAAAATTTAAAAGTGAGATTCATTTTATAAGTATTGCAAACTTGAAAGTTTAGTAGTTGTAAATAGTCTTTGATTTCTCAATATGATGGGTGTGAATGTGTCCCCGCTTTTTTATTGGGAGAGGTGTTCTCACTTTTCACCTAATTAAACCTTCTCCTATAAATAAATAAATAAATAAATAAATAAATAAATATATATATATATATATATATATATATTTCTATTTCTATTTCTATTCAACTATGGCCGTGTCTTCCCGTGCGGCCAGTGCAGAATACATCACTATGTATACAAATATACATCACTCAATGTTAGAAAATGCACCACAATGAAAATACACAAAAACATCTAAAAACACACCACACACCCAAAATAATGCACCATAACTCTCCTGCCCCTAATGGTGCATTTCCTAACACTGTGTGGTGTATATTTGCATACCTAGTGGTGTGTTTTTTTGTGATGTGTACTTAACGGTGCATATATGTATAATACATTTTCTAACATTAAGTGGTGTATATCTGTTTACATAGTGGTGTGATCGCACTGACCACACGTTAAGACGCGGTCACACCTGATTATGACTATATATATATATATATATTTATATATATATATATTCTTGTCGAATTTATATCATGGTTTTTTTAAGAAAAAAATGATTTACAATAGTTAACTTTAATGTAACTAAAAGATGTTTGCCAAAAACTTTGTAGTCGAATGACATGATTGTGACTCTTTCAAATGTGAGGTTACAAATTTGAAAAATCATACTATCCGTCAGTTTGGAGTGTCAAAAAAAGTTAAAAGTACAATTAAATATATATTATAATCTTCAAGTCTTTAACATACAATACATATGACTTCATGTATAAACCCAAACAATAAATTTATTAAAAAATTAAAAACAAAAACAGTGGACTGTATTAATCCAGAAAAATTAATTATCCAGCACATTACTCAGTTTCTATCCTCTAGGCAGGGAAAGGGGTTCTAGGTTACGAACATTGTGGCGAATGTGGAGTCGGCGAAAGTAATCATTATTGCATGAACCATGGTCTGCACAGCTGTGTGGACCATGGTCCATGCAATAATTTGCCTGGCGAAAGTGGACCGGCCGCCGAGGTAGACATAGAATGTGAAAATTGAGGAGTGATGAATAATGATTCCGCCGAAGTAGGACGAGCAAAACAAGATTTTGGCCCGGCCAGGAGGCGGAGAAGAGACGGCGGCCCAGGTAGAGAAGGGCGGTCGCCGTTGATGCAGGGGCAATCATTACGGACCTTCTCGTCAAAAAGTTGGGGCGTGCAAATCTAATTTGAAAATTTGAGGCGGAGTGGCAATGTAAGTGCGTGCATGCATCTGTCAAAAAAAAAAAAAAATTAAAACAATTATTAAAGGATAGTGTACTACGAATGACTAATGTAATATTAATACTTATACTGGATAATAATGTAATATATTGCATTTTTTCTTCAAGAAGCTTTACCGATTACCATTTCCCTTGTAAGTACGGAGTAACAAATATTTTATTATATTTTTAATTAGGATTACATTTTTTTATTACATTTTCATTTTAACTCTATCAGGTCTCACATATAAAGATACGTGAGACGGTCTTACACAATTTTTTGTTAAAAAAGAAATCCTAAGATCGAAATATCGAAGAGACCATCTATCCCCGAGAATCACACTACAAGCTAAGGTCACCAAAGGGAAACCTGGTGTCGTATTACCTGTGTTAATTGCACAAACATGTAAGTAAATTGTAAAAGCATTGTAACAAAGTTTGAGTAATTAGAAGTTTAAGTCATTTTTTTTGCCGCGCTGCTAACTAGGCCTGGACAAGCGGCTAATTAAGAACGGTTTGGCTGCCATGGGGATGTTATGCCATGGACCCGGGTCCATCTTACAAGGTTGATCCGGGTTTAAAACGACGTCCAAAACTGAATTCTATATTCACAATTTTAAACTGAATATTCACAATTTTAGATCTTAATATACAAAATTAAGGATGTGCAAACCCGACCATACCCAAAGAAATCGCCCGGTCCGAAATCTGAATCAAGCCAATACGTATCTGAATGGCAGTATCCGAACCGTGGG
>CM008343.1:16422639-16435605 GCA_002525835.2 Ipomoea batatas
GAAAAAAAAAAAAAAAAAAAAAAAAACGAAAAAAGAAAAAAAAAAAAAAAAAAAAAAAAAAGAGATGTAAAAGTTCACGTGCCAGCTGGGTGCATGCTGTCAGCCACACGCGGCGTTTTCAACTGTTTTTTTTTTTTTTCCTTTCTCAATTTGTAGACCCCACAAAAATTTCACACTCTTGCAGGAAGATGAAATGAGATAAAACCATATATCCTCCACATCTATTGAAAAACCAAACACTAGTTTTTAATTTACCTCTTAAAAAATCAACAAAAATCCAAAGTTTTGGATGCTCTAAGAAGTGCCGATGAGATTTGAAAAATTGGTAAAAGTAGGTGTTGGGCAATATGTATAGAAAGTATGTAATGGTTCTAATTAATAAATTATGTGTCATTAATTTATTTACAGACAAATAATTTATTAATTCCAAATACATACATAATTTGTTAATGATGCATAATTTGTTTACCGTGGTCTACAATGCAAGTTAGACTATGGTCCATAATATAACAATTGGCATTTGTTTAAGTGGAGAAATATAGGGTGGAATCAACCTAATAAGGTCTTTTGGGTTAAACTCAATATTGATTACTGGTATAAAAGAAGTGTGGATAAAGTGAGAATAAATGATATGTTGTGAGATGAAGTAGGTGATTGTTTGAAGGGTTTCATTTTTAAGTGATTATTACTACTAATTTATATAACATCTATGCTCTTCGAGCATTAATATTTGAAATTAAAAATAATAAGCTAAGTATGGACAATTCAATACGAAAGCATATTCATTCATTATTAAACTACAAACCACAGAATATATTGCTGATCTATCTTGCAATACAAACTTATGAGCAATTAGTTAATGGTTAGTTAGATGAGAATCAAAGAAATTGATGGGCTATAAAATTGGGAGAATACCCACCCTATATACACAAAGAGAGAACAAAAACTAATGCAAAAAATAAGATAAAAACTTCAACAAGATATATGATTGAATATTTTTTTAGTTTTGAAATTAAAACACAGATAATGGAACAATATTGCAATGGCTTATCCAACAAGGCACTCTTCATCATCTTCTCATTCCCGGTCTTCCGGTTCTAATATTGCATGCTTGTCTTTCCTCTTCCTTACAGCATTTTTTGTCTTTAAGGTTCATAACCAAATCCCCCTTTTTATTTTCATTGTTAATGTTTTCTTCCCTTCTCTCATCATGTCTACGATCTTCACGTGTTGTTTATTAAGAAATACATATTATTAACATTCACGAGGTGAAATTAGGTTTACGTATTCTTTCCTGAATCAATAAATATAATCCTATCATGATATTTGAATTTTGTGTAGATCGATATTGTGATTGTTCAGAAACTATCAAGAGCTTGGCACGGCACAGAGCACATAGCGATAAACCAGATAGAAGTTCATGAACCCAAATCACCTGAATCGCCATTCAAGTAAATTATGCTTAATTTAATTCCCCTAGCTATCATTTTGATCGAAATTGAATTGAATTTATGATTGTTTGGGGTGTGGGTGCAGATTAGGGAATGGAAGTTTCCACAGGGAGTTTCTGCTGTCATGGGGAGATCATCATTGCAAGATATTAGAAGATGGGGAGCTACTTACCCTGGAGCTTGATAGAAGTTCTGGAGCTGGGTTTGAGTCCAAGAAGGAATTTATCTTCTGCAAGATTGACATGAGAATCAAACTCGTCCCCGGAGATTCCGCCGGCACTGTCACCACCTATTATGTATGCAATTAACTTATATGTCTGTCCCATCTTAATTTCATACCTAAACTTACTATAAGTTTATGATCAGTATTTGAAATTTTGAATGCAGTTGTCATCAGATGGCGATCACCATGATGAGATCGATTTTGAATTCTTGGGGAACTCGAGTGGAAACCCCTACACTCTTCACACTAATGTATTTAGTCAAGGAAGAGGCGATAGAGAGGTGCAGTTCTTCTTGTGGTTTGACCCTACCGCAGATTTTCACACCTATACTATCCTCTGGAATCCCAAATCCATCATGTAAGTACGCCAAACATTCACTTCAATTCAAACTCACATTTTGCCAGCTACCTTGTGCTCAAATAACATGTAATGTAATGATTCTTTTATATAAGAGGTCATGATCGAGTCTAAAAGAGTATAGATGAACAGATACTACAATATAATAGCAGTAGTTATACCGTGGACCATGATTCACAATGGGTCATCGTTGATACTGCAGTTGTGTTGAACAGATACCGTTGAACTGATACTGCAGTAACTGCAGTTGTGTTGAAAGGAAACTGCAGTTGCGCGGAAAGAGGCCGTTTCATCCGTCTGGAACTACAGTTGTATTGAACGGATGAACGACCTCTGTTCCGCGCAATTGTAATTTCCTTTCAACACAACTGCAATAGCAGTTCAGCACAACTGTAGTATCCGTTCAATAGCAGTTCAGCACAACTGTAGTATCCGTTCAATACAACTACAGTATCAGCCATGACCATGGTCCACAATATAATTTGCTATATAATAGAGTGAGTTGTATTTGATTTTAATATAAATCAATTCTGACAGCTTCTATGTTGATGGAACACCAATAAGAGAGTTCAGAAACGCAGAGAAAATAGGGGTGCCGTTCCCCAAGGACCAACCGATGAGGCTATACTCCAGCATATGGAACGCCGATAGCTGGGCTACGCAGGGCGGGCGAGTGAAGACCAATTGGACTCTCGCTCCCTTCGTAGCCGCATACAGGAATTTCAGCGCCGAAGGCTGCGTTTGGTCCCGCCCAGGTAGATCCTCGTCCTGCAATTTGGACGACGACGCCGCGCTAACCGCCGAGAATTCGTGGTTCAACACGGAGCTCAACCGCTGGACCCGGGCCAGGATGAGGACTATTCAGAGAAGGCATATGGTTTATAATTACTGCACCGATAAATGGAGGTTTCGCCGCCGCGGCCCTGGCCGAGAATGTAGGTATCGCTAGCCTAGCCTAAGAACAAATATAGCAGCGGCTGGTACTCCTGAGTGAGATGTCACAGGTTGGATTCTATTGGTTACATTGGCTCGTTGTGCTTCAATAGGTTAAGAAAGTATATATAAACAAATACTACATTCTAACAGAGTCTATAGTATTAAAAAAAAATACAAATACCATACACACGCGTCACCCGATATCCCCCTACTCATTAATGGATCTGGGTTCGATTCAGCTCACATTTCAAGTTTAACTCATTTAGGAAAATCTAATTCCAAGTTTTTTTTAAGCATTTATAAAAGTTAATTTTTATAACATTACAGTTGTATTAATGATTATTTTTTTCACATTAATATTTTAGTAATTCATTTATTCACTACCTAAACTAGCTAAACTAGGTACTGGGTTAAAAAGCCTTTTAAGTCTCTTTATTTTTCTTTCTTCTTTTAGTGGTATTTCTTAGAAAATTAAATAAGTTTTATGTAAATGTGGATATTGTATATTGGTTTTGTTAAATATTTTCATTATTTTTGTAAAAGAATTAATACCATAAATTCATTACTTCATTGTCGTTAGAGCACTTTGTTAGGACGTACTAGAAATTCCATAATCTAGGTCGAATATTATATTTGCAATGAATTTGTTAGCAACATTTAGTACTTTCTCCTCCAAGGAAATATTAGAAGTTAGAACAATGTTTAACATATCCCTTTCACTATTAAAACATGAAATATAAAAGCACACGTGAAAAGCACAAAATGAAACTCATAGATGGAAGTAAGAGAAATTGAAACCGGAGTATATAATAGGTAAGAAATTAAATCACTTTAGTACAAAATTAAAAATAATTAGAAAAAGTAAAGATTTAAATAACATGTGTTTTATTTTCAAAAAAAAAATAATAACATGTGTTTTATGTGTTATCAATTATGAATGATTTTATGAATTGAATGACCCATTAATTGGGGTGTCCCCCAAGAATGTAAGAGATAATTATGAATAATTTTATTGAGTGTAAACATTTTAAAAGCTTTTTATTAATGTGAAATATTCTACGCCATTATTAATACTTTTAAAATATTTTGTAAATTAAAGTCAAATATCTTATATTATTTCGAGATGATAGGGAAAATCCTTCACTTGCAATATAAGCATTTAACGCTCCTTGAGGAAGCTAAGGGACTTTTGGAATAAAAACTCAGAACTAGATCAGAGAAGAAAGAATCTTAATTAGTTTATCTTTCTGAGGTTCAGTCACTTATTTTTGCAATATCACAAATACATCTTGTCAGTTCACGAATGAGTAGAAAGTATATATAAACGTTAAATATGTGTATTTTATAGGAACGTACAAGTGAGTAAAGATAAAAGCTTTTTTATAACACGTTGATTCATGGAGGAATAGTTCTATGTATATAATACTCCGTACAATACAAATCATGGTCCATTTGCCAACAATGAGTTGTGTTAGTTAATTATGGAATTAAGAGTCCAATCTTAGTAGGGAGATTAGCAGCCTATCCTTAGGCTTGGGTCACAGTGGCAGCCACTGCACGAATGGAAAGTTTCATGGAGCTCTTGACCCCACATGGCCGAAGTAATGGCGTGCAGAGAGGTCCTCTTGTGACTAAAAGATCGCGGTATTGTTACCGTAAAGTTAGAGCCTGATCACGATATCATAAATAGTTTTTTTGCTGAATTATGGGGTCTTCGGGGAGGACTCACTATTGCACTCAATCAAGGGTTTAATAAACTCATCGCAGAAATTGATTAGCTCCATGATTCAAGCTTTGGAGAAAGATGTTGAGTCTAGACCGGAGGCCAACACACTCATCACCGATTGCAAGTTCTTGATGAGTCAATAATTCCCCCAGTTAGAGATCACTCATGTTTTCCGGGGAGGCAACCAATGTGCTGATTACCTTGCCAACATGGGACAGAATAGCCAGTGGGGGACTACCATTCTGAACATACCGCTCAATGTTATCAAGAACATCCTTGGTCGTGATGCCATGAACATTGCTTCAAGAAGGATTTACTAGCTTTATTTTGGGGCTCCCGCCCCTCCTGCAGTCCTGCTCACAAAAAAGAAAAAAAGAAAAAAAGAAAAAGAAGTCTTGACCCACAAATGCAAAGATCTATCTTATACAGGATATCTGGCTAGTCAATATTTTAGTATTATGACAAACTTTGATCGTTTAGTATGTCTTTTAATTAGGAGATCAGTAAACCTGTTGACTCATGCTCGCAGACTCTCAGTTTGGTTCTGGTTGGTACTCATTCCCTCCTGGTGGTATTCGTTACCTACTTTCTTCTTCCAGTTAATAATAGCTTCAGTTTTGGTTTACAAATAAAGAAAAAAGTCAATACTTAATTATGTTTAACAATTGCAAAATAAACTTAGTAATGGCATAATCTGCGATTTCCTTCCTCATTTATTATGGAGCTTAGTCAAAGTCAAGGGAAATAAAAAGGGTAAAGAAACAAAATGAGCTTAATCAAAGCACTAAAATAATGCCCTTTCCTTTACATATCATATTGGATAGCCATAAATAAGCAATAATCACTATCTTGAAAACCCCAACCTTTGGCAAGATTTCCATACCGCTCCAAAAAAAAAAAAAAATGTACGGCGAAAAGATCTTCATAAAGAAGAAGGAGACGCGAGGGCGTCAGAAGATCGCCATCAAGATGATCGACAACCACGCGAGCCGGCAAGTCACGTTCTCCAAACGCCGGTCCGGAATCTTCAAGAAGGCCGGCGAGCTCTCCGTCCTCTGCGGCGCTCAAGTGGCGGTGGTCGTTTTTTCCCCCAAGGGAAAAGTCTTCACGTTCGGCCACCCCAGCTTCGACGCCGTGGTGCGGCGCTTCCAGACCGCCGCCGACGCGCTGCGCGTGACGCAGCAGACGCCGTCGCATCCGGCGGTGCAGGAGATTAACGCGCTGGAGGAGGAGCGGAAGAGGCTGCTGGAGAACAAAGATGGGAGTAGGGGCAATGCGGCGGCGCAAGATAGCGTGAATGTGTTTTGGTGGAATGGAGATATTGAGGAAATGGGGAGAGAAGAGCTGGGGGCTTTCATGGCGGCTTTGGAAGCTTTGAAGGCCAATGTTATACTGAAGGCTAGGGATAGGGTTATTGCGGAAAGATTGGAGAATATTGAGGAAGGCAATAAGATTGGGTATTCTGATTTGTTGCTTCCTCGCAGTTCTGATTTTTCTTTGGCAAATTTCTAGTCTAGTGCATGTTTCATTTTCACTATTATTATTGGACAAAATTGTTTATCCATTTTAGTTTTAATTTATATTATTGAATGTTCATCACATATTTGAACTATATCTATTGGATTGGCTAATTAAGCTAGGTGTTATATTTTCAATTTTAATTTGCTAGTGATGAAGTTTAAATCCTGTGGCCCGAAAGAGGTGGTCAGGTGGATGGAGCAAGATTCTTACGGAAGGTTTTGAATTTGATTCTTGTTAACACTCTTGGTCCAGTTTATCGTCTCACAAGGTCCGTTCCTAGTGTGGTTTACCGTTTAATTTACATATTCTATGTGAGTGGTTTGCATGCTATTACACAATATATATGAACATAATTTAAACCGTACTCACTATTAAGTTTCCTTTGTAACCAAAAAATGAAGTTATAAATGTTCACTCTATTACAATGCAATAATTCTTAAAATAAAGCACGGATGGTGTAATTGAATGAGTGATACTACATTCTATTCATTGATTTCGTAGGGTAAATATTAGGAGTAAATTGAAGATAGGTGAATGCCATATTTCTATTAGAATTACATATTCATTAAAACCACCCATTAAGATAAACTTTTAGGGTTAAATTGGTACATAATAAACTTGGGGAGTTAGGATTAAGAAAATCACAATTAAATATAAGATTCATAATAGAGATCCTATTCAATGATTCTGGATTAACTATCAAACTTTTAAGTTTAAAGCTTTAGGCTTTAATTTTTTATCACCACAATCAAACTTGTACGGTAAAAGCTTTAGGCATTAATGTTTGATCACCACAATCAAACTTGTACGGTTAAAGCTTTAGCTGTTAATGTTTGATCACCACAATACATCAACTAAATAAGGAATTATCCTTTTTTTTTTTTTTGAAAACAAGGAATTATCCTATTCCATGCAATTCGATCTTAGACTACATGGCTGGATGGTCTCAAGATTTTAAGTTAAAGAAGAATGTAATGTATATTATGCTTGACCTGATGTGCTTTTAAACCCAAGAGGTGTGGTGTGGACCCAAGCCGAAGTATGTGAACCAAAGAGTTGATATTGGGATTGGCCACGTTGGGAGGTCGTGTTGGCTAGGCATGAGCTTGGAAGATGTACTAAGGAGTTCCAAAGTTAACCAAAGGCTACTCAAGGAAGTGGAGGTCAAGTTAGTTCTCAGTACAAGGGTTGGCCATGACTTGAGCTCAGCCATTGAGGTCAACATAGGAAGCGGAATTCGTGATGATGCTTGGTCGTCCTACGGCTAGCATGGGACACTAGGGTCGGCCGGTGTGTACTAATTGATTGGTGGCGAGAAGTCAAACACCCGGAAGGAGAGGAACGACTCAAAGTGGCAAGGGTAGGCTTAAAGAAGGTCGATCGTAAGCAGGAGACGTCTCGGACGATTGAAGAGGACGGTCGACCAGAGGCCGATTGATATCACCCATGAGTGAATGAGTGGAAGAGATTCCATAAAGAGGAGGAGCCGGAGGCGAAAGTAGTCGGTCGACGAAGAAGGCCGACCGATTGAGGGATGATTAGCACTCATGGGTGAATGAGTGGAAGAGATTCTATGAAAAGGAGAAATCGGAGAGGGAAGACTTCACGGGAAGGCAAGTGATGGTGAAGAAGAATACGAGACTGAGTATCAGGATGTTTCGTTGCAATTGAGTGAGAACCTCAAGAAATACAACAAGAAGTACGAAGCCAATTAGAAAAAGTCGGACTCGACCGATCCTGAGCCAGAACCATAGGAGAAAGCACGAAAGGGAATAAGTTTGAAGCCCGTCCCTAGCGAGCAGAGGGAGAAGGGCTAGCCGGATAAGCAATCTAAGCAGATTAGGAAACTTCCTAACACAAGAGGGGATCAGGCGCTAATTTCGTGGGTAGGAAAATGAAAGTAGATCAAGAGGCTTTAGGAAGCTGAATCAAATATAATTAGGCAATAAATCATGTACACTTATGGTAGTTTAGGGTTACCATGTAAAGATTCAACCCCTCCTTGTATAAATAAGGGTATTGAATTTGACCTTGAAAAAGGTTAAATAATTCTTAATTAAAGAAAGGCAGAAACGTTGTTTTAATTATTCTCTAAAGCTTAGATATTCTCTCGGGTTGTTGTTGGCCCCGTTCACCCCCGTGGTTGATAAAACCAACACTAATCATGTTGTAAGGGTGTTCAGAGGTTTGACCTCTTCCAACACTAGGGTGTTAAGAAAATGAGCTCACATCGACCTGTGGCTAAGCTCGTGTACTTTATGGTGACGAGCACACCTTGCTTTGGCTTGTAACCGAGATCAACTTGCTTGTGCCCAAGCTTGTGTGCATTAAGCACACATCAATGGGCACATCTCATTTTAGGTAGCCAATCTTATGATTTGCCAAGCTCGCACCGAAGGGCTCGCCTTTCTCTTAAAACCCAAGCTCATGAATTGCTAAGTTTGCACAGAAAGATATGCCTCGTCTAAGGAAGCCGAACTCATGAATTCTCAAGCTCATGCAAAGGCTTGTCTCTCTTTGAGAATCTAAGGTTGTGACTTACCGAGCTCATGATGAAGGAGGCATTTGCTTCGTGAAGCCAAGCACATGACCTATCGAGCTCCCATCAAGAAACTTGTTTTCTCTCGAGTGGCCGAGCCCAGACTAGAGGACTCTACTCAATCTAAATGCCCAAGCTGACCACAAGGTCAAACCGTGGTTAACCAACCCCGATGTCATGCTCCATGATTAGCCATGTTCCATGGGATTATCGTCTAACTCTAAATAGGTGAACTCATCCTTTCTTTCTAAGAAGAGTTAGTTAACAAAAATAAGCTCTATAACCCAAATTATTTTTGCTATTTTCGAAGATTAGCCATGTTCCATGGCATGTTCCATGGGATTATCGTCTAACTCTAGATAGGTGAACTCATCCTTTCTTTCTAAGAAGAGTTAGTTAACAAAAATAAGCTCTATAGCCCAAATTATTTTTGCTATTTTCGAGGGGGAATGAGGTGTTCGACCCTAAAACCCCAACCTCGATTTTCCTTAGTGGCGTTACGAGGTTTGACTTCGCGCTTACCTGAATGGAAGAACTCCTTTCTTAGTTGATCGAGGTCAATGTGTTAGCCGAGAAAAAAGCTAAGCCTTGAAGTCTAATCTTACCTAGCACCGAATGAGAAAGTACTACCTAGGTGTTACAAGGTCAGAGCTTGCATAGCTCTAACAGGGAACTATTCCCTAGGATTGAGCACGGCCACGAGGTAGAGGCGATAGCCATGTTTGATCTCAATTAAGCCACTCTCTATCCATCCAGTCAAGGCTGAGGTGATCAAAGCGCTTGGTCCCTGGCCACATTCTGTCGACGCCAAGGAGCTGAGCTGAAGTAGTGCGAAATTGACAATTTCTTTACAAGCGGATCGGAGGAGAAAAAGTGAAAGCCCAGTACGTAGCCAACGGGCTACTTAATAAGGGGAAGAATAAGGAATCATCCCAAATGGGATGAAGGATGAGAAATTACCATTAAGACCTTATTTCTATCCGTTCACTAACAGAATTTTTAACAAAGGACTAAATTGAGTAAAATTATCAAAGTCGAGGACTAAATTGAGCACAAAAAGTCATTTAGGACTAAATTGAGTAAAACCACTATAGTCGATGACTATATTGAGTATTAACTCAAAAAAAAATCATATTAGCTACTAGTTATAACTTTTGGTATAGTAGTAACCTTTATTCGATAATTGGTATCAAAATTCAGAACACGCTAATTGTAACTTAGTCACACTTGAGTATTTGCGAGACGGGTCGGTTGGGTCAACATAAAAATGCAACACTTATACTTAAAAATGTAATACTAATCAGGAACTGTTTGCTACTTGTAATACTCTTGTAGTAAAATGTAATACTGTTACGTTTCGATGTAAAAGTATTAATTTTTTTTTAAATTTATTTATCAAAAGTATTACACTTTTCCATATAAGTAATGTTGACAATTGACTATTTATAAGAGAAAATGTAATACTTATAAGAAAAAAATATAATACTTTTAAATCAAAATGTAGAAGTATTAAATTTTTCTTAAAAAATATTACTACCTCCGTCCCAAAATGGTTGTCTGGTTCGTTTAACGATGCTTGACTGAAGTAATTTTTAATCCAATTTTTCATAATATTAAGTTTAGTATTAATATATAAAATTTATATATTTAGAAACTACATTAAAAGTACTATTAAACACAAAAAATTAAATTTAAAAATAAAAAAAATTATTAAAGAAAATAAGCAAAGAAGAAAGAGTTGAATTGACCAATGAATAGTAAATAGGACAGGTAAAATGGGATAGAGGGAGTACATTTTTTCAGTAATAAACATTTTATTCATGATTAGTATTACATTTTAATTTTGACGTAACATATATCACAGACAAAGATTCGTGAAACAGTTACACACGTTTTTGCCTTGATATAGTGATATTGACAACTTCTATACTACTTTTTTTTAAAATTAAATTTGATATTGAATATAATGGTTTAAAAAGATTTTCCAAGCACATTCCCACGTGAGTAAAAGTCAAAATGGTAAAGTGTATAGTGGGATACATACACATGCATCATATATATGAATCAAAATCTTGAAACGAAAGAAAGGTAGTGCACTTTATCACGATATATTCTTTGTATATTCAATTCAAATGCCCTCTACGTTAATCTCTACACTACTCGAGACATTATTAACAATGAAGCCAAATACATCGTCCGGCGGTCGATATTTCATCCTTTTCTGCTTCGCCGTAATCCTTTCCCTCGGCGTTCTCGCCACAATCAACCAAGCAGAATTCCACACCCTAAAGAAGTTGGGAAAATGCGCCTTTTCAAACCCCCCGCCGTCTCCCAATTCTTCCACGGCGGCGAACGCCACATCCTCCTCCGACGAGATCCGAATCCTCATCGGAATCCTGACCCGCCCCGACAGCTACGACAAGCGCCACTTTCTCCGCCTAATCTACGGCACGCAATCTCCGCCGCCGCGCGCGAGAATCGACGTCAAATTCGTGTTCTGCAACCTCACCAAGGCCGACCAGAGAATCCTCGTAGCCCTCGAAATTATGCGCTACAACGACATCATCGTCCTCGACTGCAAAGAAAACATGGACAACGGCAAAACCCACGCCTATTTCTCCACCTTGCCGGAGATTTTCTCCGGCGCCTCCCCGCCGTACCATTACGCGATGAAGGCCGACGACGACACGTATCTCCGCCTCGAAAACTTGGTGGAATCTTTGCGGCCATTGCCGAGACAAGATTTGTACTTCGGCTACGTTATCCCGTGCCCGAGCATGGACCCTTTCGTGCACTACATGTCCGGCATGGGGTACTTAATTTCTTGGGATTTAGCAGGGTGGATCAGAGATTCTGAAATCCCCAAAAAAAATATGGTCGGCCCTGAGGATAAAATCTTGGGGGAGTGGCTCCGTGACGGCCGGCGAGGCAAGAACCGGTTCAACGCCAAGTGGTCAATGTACAATTTTCCGGAGCCGCCGACGGGGTGCACTCACGAGCTTTGGCCGGAGACCATTGCGGTTCATTTGCTTAAGACCCAGGAGAAGTGGATTAAGACTTTGAAGTATTTTAATGTCACTATGAATTTAAAGCCCTCTAAATTATATCATATACCATAGTAATTACTCCGTACTAAGTAATCACTTGTCATTTGTCAATTTTATTTTTAATTTTTTGGGACAAAATTGTATTGTATTATTTCAAGTTCACAATGATAGTTAGAAAAAATTTCATTTCAAACATTACAAGCCACAGAGCCTTGCTAGGAAGGTTTAAGAATCAACAATTTACAATCCCTAATTGCTAGGAAGGTTTAAGAATCAACTATATAGGTGACTCTCTTGTGAGACCTTATTAATAGATTCGTATCCTAAGACCAGTCAAATTAATATGGAGATGCAATACTTATACTAAAAAATTGTAATGTTAATCAAGAATAAAAGTATTTTTTTTTACTTATAAGTGAAAATGTAATACTTTTGAGAAAAAAATGTAATACTTTTAAAATGTTAAATATAAAAGTATTACATTTTCCTTCAAAATATTACAGTTTCCTTTATAAGTAATAAATATTTTATTGATAACCAGTTTGGTTGGAGTAGGTAGCCGTGCACTCAACATTTTGCTCCTTAGTTGGATCGGTCAGGGCTTGCTCAGGACATCCTGACAAAAAAGAATCCGTCAGAAGTTTTTGCCAAATATATATTACCAATGTATCAAATGCACTTTCCAACTCAGTTCTGTTGAATTTTTAATTTGAATCATTTTAATTTTATGCAGATGCAACCACACATACCAGTCCTCTTCTGCAGACTCCCCTGCATGAGTATATGACTGTGGTTCAAAATATTCAGTCCCATCAATTTTGAGCTATGAAAATAACAATGCAAAACAGAGAAAACAAAATGAGACTAGATAATGTAATTAAGAAACTGTAAAGAAACTAGCCCCATAAATGATCAAACACAAACTAAATAATTAAGAATGAACCTTAAGACTTCCCCTCCAAAGCTGTGGCATTTTTTGGATCAACTTGGCAGAAGCAATGACTGAAGGGTTACACCTATCCAACTCAATTGACTCTAGAGTGAAACATTCTGCAAACTCAACTGAGATCTCTTCTAAACACCAACATACTCTTAGCACTAGATGCTCAAGACTTGGGAAAGATCTATGTTCAACTAACAATTTCTCAAGTCTATTGTCTTCAAG
>CM008343.1:16435829-16450753 GCA_002525835.2 Ipomoea batatas
TCCACGGCGAGAAATTCTTCGCCGGAGACGGTTTCCGTCACCGGAGATGCGAGTCGTTGTCGGAGCTAGGGAGTACTCCGCGAACGAATAGTGGTAAGAGCGAGAGAGGTCGAGGTCACGTGAGGAGCAGCCGGTCTCTGGATTCTGGAAAGTTCCGGTCTGGATCATCCTCGTCGGAGGCGGCGGCGGGGAAAGGGGACAGTCCGAGGTTGAAGATACAGAAGCCGAGGTGGTTCGTTCTGATGTTTGGAAATGTAAAGTTGCCGCGGGAAATGGAGCTCCGAGATATTAAGAACCGGCAGGTCCGCCAGAACGTCCCGCTTTGCCGGATGTTTCCGTCGCCGGAGTCGTGCAGTAGTGCTTCTCCGGTGAGGCGCAGTCACCGGAGAAGCTCTTGGGATTTGTTAAAGGTTTTGAGCTGCAATGATCCTGCGAGTGTTGCTGTGACGACGTCGTTTCGCTGCATGTCACAAGCATGACCCCCTCTAATTTAATTTACTAATTTACAGTGTCTAGTATTATGATTTAAGGTTTTATTATTATTTTATATAATTTTAAAATTTGTATATATATGTGTGAGTGTGTCAAAGCATTTTTGTCACATAACACTTTTTCTCCTTTTCTTTACCTAATTCAATTTGTGTGATCAAAATATGCTCTGTTGTTGTTGCTATTATTATTATTAACTTTTAGAAAGCAACATGAGAATAAAAAGTATTTAAGAAAATTCTTAGATATAAAAATAATAATTTTCACTAAATTTTAATTAAAAAGAAAAACCATTAGAGATTTGGGGTACGGATTTACCCCTAGTCCATTTCGACAAAGTGCCATATACTTGAAGGCAAATAACTAAAGTTTAAGAACAAAAGCAGATGCAATAGATAAATTTCATTCAATAATATTAAAATAAATTAATTCAAAATTTTAAATTGCACAAAAAATTGAATCAACTTCAATTAACCCAAATAATTAGGGTCTGCTACAATTTTAGACCAAGATATAATTAATCGCATCCTACTACAAATATATACTTTTATTTTTTTTCTTACTCATTAATATATAACTAATCATTAATTATATATAGTACGACTTACTTTTTTTTTTTTTCCTTACCTTCTATCTAACTAACCAATTAAATTAAATTATCGCGTTAAGCCCAATAATTTGTCATAGTTGATAAGTGAATTGTAGAGAAATCCAGAGCAAAAGCATAAAGATTAAGAACACAAAGATTTACGTAATTTGGCAACAAAATGATAACACATCTCTAGATTGGAGTTATAACATCAATATTTATGTCTAACCATATGAGTTATACACAATACAAACTTTCAACTCTTGTAAAAGATGTATCATGTTAAAAAGTTAAAATTCCAAGTACATAATGAATACCATATTTTATTTTATTTAAAAAAAAAAAAAAAAACCCAAACCCGTTAAAAATAGATATTTTTGAAATTACAAATAGTATTTTTTTTTCTTTTTTTTTTTTCTAATTCTACCAATGCTAAATTAATAATAAATGCTTCATGGAGAAGACTGAAGAGAAGACATTTTAGGGCACATATTTGATGGTGGATGATGGTGTCCTCAGATGTGCCTTAAAAGTTGATTGATCAATAGATGGGACCCTTCAAAAATCAAAATGAATGTTGATCACGAGTATTGAGAGTGTTGTGGACTCCTCATTCATTTGCATACTACGTGGCAGTTACAAATTATTTTATTTTAATGTTGTTGTCCCCCTTTGTACTAGTGACACTTTTGAAATTTTGTCTCATCTTAATTAATTTATAATGAAATTAATAAATTTAGAAACAGTTAGTAATAGAGAAATAATATGTTATTTGTGATGGGGAAATGGACTTTATTTTTATAAGAAAATATTAAAATACGTAATAGCTCACTAATCGAGTGATTTTGCGCCGAAGATGCATGAGATTAAGCGATTTGTCAAAATTACGTGATATAAAAAGACATCGGTAGAGGAGTGTTCTGCCTTAGTGAGAAGTCTTTGTGCGAGCAGGGGTAGACGAAGCGGAAGTCTAAATGTCAGCTTGAGAACGCAAACATTGGTGAGAATCCAATGCCCCGAAAATCTAAGGTTGGGTTCCTCCACAAGGTTCGTCCATGGAGGGTGAGTCAGGGCCTATGATCAAGTCGAAAGGCGTAGTCGATGGACAATATGTGAATATTTCTGTACTATATAGCTTTGTTAGCGTCCCGAGGGACATAGGAGGCTAGGTTAGCCAAAAGATGGTTTTCTGTTCAAGAACGTAATTAAGGTGTCTTTTCAGGGTAAGAAAAGAAAACAGAAAATGAGTTTGTCCTAGATTTATAAATGGTAATTCACTTTTAGTCTTTTTTTTTAAGATCATTCCTCTTTGGTCCTAGTATTATTGTGGCATGACTATTTTTTATCCTCGTCAACAAAATCGTTGAAATTACATAAAATACAAGTCCATTTAGGTCTTTAATTATAAAATTTTTCAAGAAAATATAAATGAAATATAGCGGGTCAACCAACTTTAATTTGTATAAAAATGATTGAAATGTCCTTATATTTAACGACATTTCAACGATTTTGTTGACGGATGACATAATACTCGGACCAAAACTAAGGATTAAAGTGAACTGTCACCTATAAATCTAGAACTAAAAATATTTATAGTTTAATGGCTTATTTGGAATTTTTATAGTTCGATAGCTTAATTGCATTTTCAATAAAAGTTGAATGGCTTATTTCACCCGGCCCTTATCCCTACTATTTATAATTTTTGACAAAGTGGTAAAAATGTAATGGTGGAAAATGTGTTTTTTTTAAAAAAAAAAAATAATAATTGAGATTTGTTGATTTCTAATTTTTGGCGTGTCAAAATCGTTAAATAGTTTTAAGTAAAATCAGCTCAAAGATAAATTTCGAAATTTAGATTTGGCCGCCAACAGGATAAGCATGCACATGAGATACTAAATAATATTACGATTTCTAAAATAATGCACTCAACTACAACCAAAAAAAAAAGTATCAGTTACAACAACAATAAATAATTACAATAAGGACAATGAGCTTTATTGTATAGTTGGATCGATCCTCTGATCCTCAGAATTTTTAGCCATATTGTGTTGATAGAATAACAATTTTAATCTTTAATTAATGGTAGTATAATATTTGTCCGATCCTCTCATGTTATAGTTTTAGTTCTGAATCATTTCTAAATATATAATCATAATTATATAAAATTATAAAAATATTATTGTATTTTTTCTTTTTTTTCATTAATTTTCAACATTTAACCCTAAATTGGTGAATCAAATTTGTCAGCTGGGCAGTTGTTCTCATGTGAATCTGGTCATATATATATAATCCGATCTGTCCATCCAAGATGATCACTGGTTGAAAAAAGAAACTGATCAATTTTGTAAATATCATATATTATGAATATATAACACCCTCAACTAAAAAGAATCAATACATTCACATAAAATTCCTTTTGATGAAAATTGAACCCACAGACTGAATAAAGTAGGTCAACTATAGTATATATTATATTTTTGTCAGTGCGCAAGTTAAAGATAAAATGCATAAAATAATACACGTATAACGTTATTAAAAATATAATTTAAAATTTAGTAGGATAAACTGCTCTCTTCAATCAATTTGACCAAATATATGATGCCGTTTTTATAACTTAGTTTTGGCATATGATTCGTATTTAGGTGGAGCGCCGTTGATTAACAGCCCGCCATGTGCTTACATCAGGATGTTCTTTGTTCAAGAAAAGACAAATTGCTTATTGCGATGCTTTACCTCAATGTTTGACCTTAAAAAATAAATAAATAAAACTCAAAGTTTGAAAGGGCATTATTATTAGTCATAATAATAATAATGATAATGGCCATTATATTGGTGGCCTGGTCGGTCATCGGCACGCGAAATGCACCATATGTTTTTGAAAGGTTCATAAAAATTAAGAATTTTAAAAATTGAATGGATGGATATGATGCATCACACATTTGTAGTGGAAATTTATTAAATGCGGAATTAATGCATAGTTTTATGATTTGGATAGCACGTTGATTTATAGATGCAATGGTCTTTTATTATTATTGTTTTTGTCAAATGATATTACTATATCAAAGTGGTTTAGGGTGTTGATCTCTTATCTTTCTTTTATTAATTATAAATAGCTTAAGATATGCAAAATTCATATTCAATATTCAAACAATGATCATCACTTTAAAATATATTATCAAAAAAATTTGAGTTTAAATTGGCCATATTTGGTAACATAGTTTGTCAGCTAATTTTGGCTTATTTGACCACTATTATCTGTTTGACTTGGTTAAACAATCAATATAAGTGCTTGATTAATTAACTTTTTGTAACAACTTATTGCTCCAAAATTCTAAAATTCTAAAAGTTGTTAAAGCAACTTTTTCGATTAACTTTTTGAGAAAGTCATTTTGTATTTAATTAGATATCAACTAACAATTAATTTACCAAACACTTTTATACAATTAGCTAATGCTATCAACATAATCAAACCCACTAACCCAATCAACTAACAGCTATTAACCAAACACCTCATTATCTTTTGTAATTTATTAGAGCATCATTATCAATAGAGTTTTTTCACGGTTTTTAAAGAGTTTTTGTAAGTGTGATTAGGAAAGAGAAAATGGAGAGAGGGAAAAAATAATAATAAATATGATTTTTAAAATAATAAGGAAAGTCAGGCGCGCCTAACGCGTCCAGCGTGCGCGTGCACTGCACTAATTGCCCATCACGCGTGTGTGATGCGGCTCAATGTTAGTGTTAGTGGGGCCCATTTTCTGCCATTATCTCCTCTCTTGCAGAGAGAACTTTTTTTTTATCTCTCTTCTTGTACCTCTCCTCCAACTCACTATTATTCTTACATAAACCCACCAAGATCCGCTAATGGCCATGCTCTTAGAGTAATAAATTCTCACTTGTAAACTATTTTGGTTACTCGAGTGAATTGTTGTGTCATTCTTATTGTGGAATGCAATTATAATACCAAACATTGTATGAATAATAAAGTAAAGAGAAAAAAATTAGAGAGAAAGCATGAGAAAAGATCAATATGCATGTTATTCATTCTTTATTTCAATATATACAAAATATAAAAGAGCTTTAGAAAATAGTCAAAATACATAATGGAAATACACATTAAAACTAATTAAATAAAACTATAATTTTTTAAACTCAATAAATAATCAAATTGTCTAGCAAATGCATGAAAAGTATAGCAGCAATCTTAAGAATGTTAAATGTTAAGTAAAAACATAGATAATAATATCACTCAAGATCTTCGAATTTTTTTAGCTAAACCTTCTCAATATCAGCATCATTAATATTGAAAAACTTATTTGCTCTAAGACAAATCAACATGATGTGTGGTTCAATTTTGATCTCTCAAGCAAATAAAGTGTCGTTTGAAATGTGGAATGCATTTACCATATTTTGACAAAATTTTGCCAACAACACTATTGAGACATTGATTTGATTCAACCCATATGGTTTGAGATTTGTTGGTTCAATTTTCTTCTTCTTCATCTTTTTTTTTTTTTTTTTTTTGCTTTTGCTTTTGCTTTTGCTTTTGCTTTTGCTGTAGTCTTTGCCATGTGGATCGGATATTGAAGCTTCAAACCAAAAAATAATCTAAAATAAAAATAAAACAATAATGATGAGAAATTTCCTACCACTGTGTTAATTATAACGATGGAATACAACTAAAAATAGATAATTAAGTTTAAAATGCACAGTTTCAAGTATAGAAATATTTTTAAGAGATAACGAAAATATGAAGAACATTATTGTTTTGACTCAAATTCTTTAAAATATATATCTATGTTAAAATTAAATTTAGAATGATTGAAAATGGTGGGTGCAGTGATGGTTCCTCAACTTTTCCTTCTTCTGATCTTAAGCAAAAGATGATTAGTTTTTGAAAGTTTGACAACTCAAAGAAATACATTAAATAAGCTCCATCATGTTTGACTTAATGTTAGAACAAATATTATCTCAAAAGGGTTTTCAAAAAATATATATATATATATATATATTATCTCAAAAAAATTATAAAAAAATTTATAATAATAATAAAATAAGAACAAATATGCTTTTGTTAAGTGCGACTCATGGAAGCACCTTCTTCTGAAAGTACAAATGTGCAGATTGCTTCTATAACTATATAAGAGCATCCCCATCAAAAGTTATTTTAGGGATCATGAAATAGTAATGACTGACATGGAAGTGAGGGAGGTGAGAGTCTGCAAGGAATGGGATCATAGAACAGTAATGCCCATTGTGGACTCCAATGCTAGTTGCGTGCGTGGCTGCAACCAGCGCGGCTGACAATATTTTTTTTTTAATTTTTTTATTGTAAAAATCAGATTTGTTTTTTATTTTTTTTTCTTTTACTCCCATTTTCTCTTTCCTAATCACACTTACAAAAACTCTTCAAATACCGCGAAATAACTTCATTGATATTTGGAAATATTGATGAAAGGACTGATTTTGAAACTTAAGAGTTCAACGAAAAGAAATAAAAACGATTAACATCTTAATTCTTCAATCTTGAATTTTTGTTTTTTATTGATATATAAATAGATTGATGTGTTTGTTTATGTTAAATATAATATTAAAAAAAACGATTAAGCATTTGTTTTATAATCCAGACAAGGCCACAAGGGTTGTAAGAACAGTACTCCTTTAGAGCAATGTTATCTGTGTATTTTTTTTATTTAGGAAAAATGGTCAAATAGACCCCTAAACTTTACACCAAAAGTCAATTAGACCCCTAAACTTTTAAAATGGTCAATTAAACCCTCAAACATGTCAAATTGGGTCAAATACATCAAATTTACCGACCGGTAAAAATTAACCGGAAAAGACACCCAGTCACCTTCTCCGGCGAGTCGCCGGCGAAGGTGACCAAAAGGTCGCCTTCTCCAGCGAGTCGCCTTCTCCTCGGGAAGGCGACCAGTTTCTGGTCACCTTCCCCAGGAGACAGCGACCAACCTTTTGGTCGCATTCTCCGGCAAAGGCGACCAGTACTGGTCGCCTTCTCCGGCGAAAGCGACCAGTACTGGTCGCCGAAAGTTGTCGTCGGAGGCCAGAAATTTTCGTATTCGCCGGATGACCTGTAATAACAAGTCATTTACCTGTTTTGGGGATTTATTGACTCAATTTGACATGTTTGAGGGTTTAATTGACCTTTTTGAAAGTTTAGGGGCTTAATTGACTTTTTGGTGTAAAGATTAGGGGTCTATTTGACCCTTTTCCCTTTTATTTATTTATTTTTTAATGATTTGAGGAAAGAGAGAAGATGAAAAACGGAAGGAAAACAAAAAAAGAAGAAGAAAATGACTAGGCGCAACTCTCGCTCCCAGGCAAGAGCGTGCAGTGTAATTATAATTGTTTTTCTTTTTTCCCTCCAGTCTTATTTTCTCTATCCTAGTCACACCTATAAAATATCTTCAAAGACCCACCCCTATTGAGGAAGGCCTAATAACGTGTAATCTGTCATGGGTCATGTGACATCCATGTCTTCCTTTTGCAGAATCCTCTGTAATGGAAGGTGAAAGACATCCAGCAACCTCAACCATTATGACCATGGGTGGAACTTTTTCGCTAAAAAAAAAAAAAAATTGATACTCTATTTTACTTCTTGTAAGCGTGCTCAATAATATTAAATTAAAGAGTTAATTTTATTTTTGGTCCTACATTTATAAGTGACAGTATACTTTTAACTTTTTTTAGAACATCTCCTTAATTGATTTTTTTTTTAAATAAGGTTCAAATTGACCACTGAACGTAACCTAAAAGTGCAACTAGGCCACTAAATGAAAAGCAAAAAAAAAAAAAAAAAAAATACAATTAGACCACTAAACACACTAAAAATGTACAATTTTTCCTGATAACAGGTCACCACCCATTTTTTCTGATTATAATTAAATTAATTTTTATTTAAAATTTATTTTAATTTTTTAATAAAAAACTTTAATTAAAAAAAAAAAACCGTCAGGGGTGGCCGCCCCCTTCTTCGTCAACGGGAGACGAAGACAAGGGGTCTTTGTCAAAGATGGCGCCGTCGGCCCCTAGTTAGAGACGAAGAGCTTCTCATCATCTCCAACTGAAGACGCCATCTCCGACGAAGGCCCCCTATCTTCGTATCCAATGGGAGACGAGACGAAGACAGGTCAACAAAGGAGGGGGTGGCCTGGCCCGCAGGGGTGATGGTATTTTTTAAAGTTTTTTGTTAAAATATTATTAAAATAATCTTTAAATAAAAATTAATTTAATTAATCAGAAGAAATGAATAGTGATCTGCTATCAAATGAAATTGCATACATTTGAAGTGTTCAATAATCTAATTGCACATTTTTTACGTTCAATGGCTTAATTGCAAATTGCATTTTCCGGTTACGTTCAATAGCCAATTTGAACTTTATTCTATTTTTTAAAATACAAAATGAGTTGACCTGCTATATTTTTATTTTTTAAAGAAAATTCATAATTAAAGACCTGAATGCCCTTATATTTTACACAATTTAAACAATTTTATTAAAGGACAAAAATTTGTCACGCCACAATAATACTAAGATCAAAAGGGATCTTCTGAATAAAGAAAAAAAAAATTAAAAATGAAGGCAAAAACTTGTGCGAGACCTTCTCACATGTCTCAATACGTGAGGTGGGTCAAATTTTTTATTAATGAGGTCAAAGATCCGGTCCATTAACCAAATACCAGACCCGACCCGTCTCACAGGTGCCTCACGGAAACCCATGAGACGGTCTCACAAGGGTATTAGTTATCTATTAATCTAGGACAAAAAATGAAGGGTCACACTTGTGTTAGACCGTCTCACGGGTCCTTATTCGTGAGACGGGTCGGGTCAGGTCAAAGCATCATGCAAATGTCATACTTATATGTGCAAATATCATACTTATATGCTCAAATATAACACTAATCAAGAATACAATTTTTGTTACTTATAAGAGAAAAAAGTAATACATTTTTCATAATAAGTAATGTTGACAGGTGCCCCTTACTTATAAGAGCAAAATATAATACTTTTGAGGAAAAAAGTAATACTTTTAAATTGAAATGTAAAAGTATTGTATTTTCCTTAAAAGTATTACATTTACCCTTATAAGTAACAAAAATTTTATTCATGATTAAATTCACATTTGAGCATATAAGTATGACATTTGTACATATAAGTGTCACAATTGCATATTGACTCGACCCGTCTCACGGTGAGACGGTCTCACACAAGTTTTTGCCAAAAAGGAATTAACTCTAAATTAAAACTTACCAAAAAAATTAATTATAGATATTTGAATCAAATCTCAATAATCAAACCAGAATCATGAAATGATATATAGAGGAAATATTTATTTTCAGAAGATCTATGATTGGGTAAATAATGATGAAGCTGGAGAACCCAGGTTTATACTGAGTTGAGTAGTGTTTAAAAACAAACTTCACCAAAAGAGATTAGATAAATATTAGAGTCCAAATTAGTTGAATCTTAAAATCAGAGAGATTTCTTACCTAGAACACAAACGAAATATATTAATGCAATTTTATTTACTGGAGACAACGAAACACAGTTACACAGCCCTGCTATAGGTACAGGCTGACTCAACAAGCCACAGCACAAATAACAAGCACGCAAAGTCATGGAAGTCATTAGAGTCCTAATCTTTAACTTGCCATGATTCATATTCTATGATGGCTTTACAATTCCTTTTTTTTTTTAGATTGAACTCGAGACCTCTTAACATTGACCTACCCATTACAATGCTATTCCACGTAAAATATTTGTCTTCAACTCCAACTTCTGAAAATAATAGGCACTTTGCGTTTTATATGAAAAGTATGTGTAGGGCACTCCCCATACAAAAGAAGAAAAATCCTGACCTTTAATTCCTAAGAAACTCAAAACCAGAAGCATAGCTCCACTGCCTGCAAAACAAACAATGTTGACAAAGATTTATCTTCCAGCTAAATATTAAAATGATTTCAACAAAATATAGTGCTGTAACATGATGGGAAAGTAATATGCTCTCGTTTCTTTTTCAAGTAGGATTATGCTCCAATTACAAGCAAATTTAGTTGCAATGTGGGGAAACCATTCAATAATTCATTTAGTTCATACGACAAGTAGTGGTGTCCTTTTATCTACATATATATCATACCAACCCCCGCTTGGTTATATGACTAAAGATGTTGGATATTAAGAGAAACAAACTACATTGAAACAAAATAAATGCAGCCAAATTTAGAGTGCCGAGATGGTTACCTGAAGAAACAAGATAAAATAGGGGCTAAAAAGAACATTCAAGTGAAGAATAAAAATGGACAACTTCAAGAATTCTCCAGTTTTCCATTTTTTGTTTTCTGAAAGCAGTTGACTTTGAACAAAAAACTGTTTTCTATTTTCTAAAAAAAAAAAAACAAAAAAAAACTGAAAAGCTCTCCAGTTACTAAACAGGCCCTAAGATGGTCTAGAAGCCTTCAACAAAGATGGGAAATATTCCTTATGAAAGAGTGATTAAAAAGAACCCCAGAATAATGAGTAGATAAAAAGAAAATAATAACTGAAATGATAAAATAAATGAGAAGCTTAACACTGAATTGGCCCAAGATACAGCAGAGCAGAGATACGACTCATATAGCCAACCAAGAATGATGGGATAAGGGTTGAATTCAGTTACAAGCAACCATAGTCCATAAATGTCATGCATCTGACTATTGTCCTACAATTTTGCATTATCAAGAAATATAAATAATAAAATCGTCTTTGAATTGATAATGGAAGGGGTGAACATGGCTAAACAGCACGCTTTCCTTTATAGCGTGCAGTTTAAGAGAAAAAAATTGTCTTTTTCTCAAAATAATTATAGTACAATTTACATAGCATGCTTAGTCATCTATTTTCTTGCAATACACAAGAAAATGGGGTTAACCAATTCTGCACATACAATTTCCAACTCAGCACATAATCACAAGCAAGGCCAGATGTATTTACAAGGAGAATCAGAATTTAAACAATTCTAAGGACATAAAGGTGTAGAATCACTTTCCAACCAAACACACAACAGAAAACAATGTTGAGGTCTGCATGGCACACCTAGGGGTGTCAAAGTGGGCCGAAGCGCATGAGTTAGAGCCTAAAATTTTTGGGGGGCTTGGCCCGCACAGGTTGGCGGGCTATGCAGGTTAGCCCGCACGTCAACCCATGGGCTAACCATATTAATATATATATATATATATATATATATATACACACACACACACTAAACATTAATTTCTAAACAGAAGAATATCATATTATTTAGGTTAAATTATTAGGATATAGAATAATACTATAAATAAGTTTTTTTTAATTCTTGAAGTTGGCCCACGGGGGCCTGCAAGCCTGCATGAGGCAGGCTAGGGTTGAGGAATTCTAGCCAACAGGCTTCACAGGCCAGCCCGCAAAGGTCCGCAAAATTACAACTGCGGTGGGGCAGGCCAGCCCGCATTGACACCCCTAGGCACACCAAGACCATGCAGATCCCAATTCTTGTACTCCCTACTGTAAAAGTTTACACTCCAACTTTTGTTCTTTTTTTTTTTTTTTGTGTGTCTTACAAACAAAAATAAAGGTAAAATGATAACTGGATGTTTAAATAGTAAGCATTGCTCGTGAACTTGATTCAGTCAAATAACATAACAAGAGAAAGGACTCAAAGGAGTGTAAGGGAATGCCAAAAAGGTGAAATCTTGAAGTAAAGCTCTCTAATTGTGAAATGATATACACAATCCCACTTGTGTACATCAAAAACTACAGAACAAGATTGCAACACATTCTCCAACCTTTAGTTCTTTTGCTCTTTTATCATTGAAAAAACAGAGGATAGTTGGCCATTTAAATACTAATCATTGGCTCATTGCTTGTGATTGTGAACTTGTGCAATCAAATCACATAACAAGAGGTAATGCTAGATTGCTAGGAAGGCCAGAAAGGTGAGAAATAAAGCTCTCCAATATGGCAAACTTAAGGAGTCAACAGTTCATGAAGGAGGTGACCATTTTGGGCTGGAAAAGGTGATACAATGGCAATTACCTTCCTTTATATCATGGTATCAGCATGTTTTTAATTTCCCAGTGAGATTTAGGCTAGAAAGTGACTCAAATTGCTATGTGTTAAATTAATATTAACTAGTATGTTTTTTTCAATAAGCAAAGTACACAACTTGCAATGTTCTAATACAAGCTAAGAAAATATAAGCTGCACGAAGAAGAAGGCTATAAACTATAGATAATTCCTCTCCATTGATCTACATGATCTTGCATCTTCTCAATAATTTCTTTGTAGAAGAGAGAAACAGTTCTTGGAGTCTTGGACAGGATACATATGTCAAAAAAATGAGAGAAATTCCAGCTTATCAAATAATGTCTTGGGATACTTCTAAAACTTGGTTTGTACACTTGTTCTAGACTGACTTACTAGAGCCTTAGCTTCTAACAACTTAATACTGCATTACTGCCACACTAACTTAAAACACTAGAATGCAGCATAAATTTTCCAAATATATCTCCAATAAATATATAAACATGAAAACGAGATGGCACCTTAATAAAATAATTAAGCTATTAATTTAATTGAAGATCTAGAGGTAATGGACATGTACCTGTCTTCTACTCTAGCTTGGGTGAGAACAGAATTCAACTTCCACCTAAGCTGAACAAAGTAAGAAAGGCACTACAAAAACAAAATAAACAAGTCAATATGTAATAAACCAAAGCAAAGCCTTTTTCACACAATGTGGGGTTTGCCTGAGGTTCAAATACAAGAATAGATAAACACTAGAATAAATCAAAGTAATAGTAAAAACGCACAAACCTACATACAACAGTACATGACTACATGTATGTATATGTATATAGCATAATTTCTTATCGTAACTAATTAATTCAATTGAGAGATTTATGGAAAAATCTAGTACAAAAGAATTTAATTCTCACACGACAAAACATTTCATGTTACAGAATCACTTTCTATATATTGAAGCTAGAAGAAACATGAAATTAAGATCACAGAAGTCAGGATCACAGAAGATCACATGAAATTAAGATCACAGAAGATCTAGTAATCTTGTTCTTTAGTGGGTATTAGTAACTTATTCAAAGTTTAACCAGTAAAAGAAAGTTACAGAAAAGGCCAAAGAGAGTTAAAAGCAAGGATTGTGAAACAAGAAGTCATAGGAACAAGGTCACTTTTTTCTACACAAACACATCTTTTCCATTTCATATACCCAGTGCCTTCCAAAATAACCAAGTTATGAAGTCACCCAAGTCTGAAGTTTTTGTACTTAGACTTGAACTTCCTATTCTCCATGTCTCTGTCATACTACCTTTTTCGCAATGTAATTTCCTTATAGTATAGGTATCATAATGATTGTAGGAATCCTAAATTCCCTATCATGTACATCCAAGTTCAGTATAAAAATTATCATTTACTAATATATTATTTATGTGTTCAATATGTTCAAGTTATATTCAGTTTAAGTATCCCTCTTGCTTTATTCTCTTTTGTCTTTCCCCAAATTAAAGCATGTGCTCCATCTCAACTAAAAGCCTAAGCTGATAGTTGGACTGCACATATTATATTTATGCTCACACCCCATCACTGGAAAGTAGTGGATCTTTGCCACTGACCAGACCACCATCTTAATGACTTCTAGCAATCCTAATATCAATACACACACAAATAGACAAACACACACAAGCACACGCACACACAGATATATTCAGACCCAAGAAACAGAACATCACAGTCCAAAATCTGCAAAATGCTGTTTGTAGAGGAGCTTATGGACTACAAACAAATATATTGTATATTAATTAGTTGAGTTAATATTTGATGCATTTGCAGTATAGTTTAATACATTGTCACTGAACCACATGCCGCCACTTCATTAAAAAAATCAATTCAAATAAGGGTTTCAACAATTTTGAATTGGATTTTCAGTTAGGTGACGTCATGAGGTTCTCTAACAGTGTATAATGATCAAATATTACTTCTTATTAGGTTTAAGTATTGTCTTGTCATAAAATTCAATAGGAAAAGGAGCTTACCCACTAGGAAAATGGTCAGCATCAAAATAAGCATCAATCGAATCGAACGGTTGGATCGCAATGTCAATGGGGCCTGTACTTGTCTGTAACCAGTAAGCTGTCCCAAAAGCTGCACATTACATATTCTCATACATTTAGGGCACCATTAAATCTGTACCAATACATTTAGGATAATATTCAAGCAAAACAAAAAGACAGGCATAAATTCAAATCAAGATTTTGTAAAAAGAAAAAAGACAAAGGCAAAGACAAAGACAGCAAAAGCATACACACAAGGATAAAACACACACACACAGAGATTAATGAACAGTCTTTAAAACAACTATAAAACTTCACCTGATTTATCCAATTTAATCTCATCAACGGGGCATCTCTGAGCATTCCTCCCTTTGCTTGACGATGATCTTCACATCGTGGCCTCCAAAAGGAAGGTTTAAAGCCCTTTTCTTTGGGTGTGATCTCAGTTGACATAGATGTAGCCATTTGTCCATATCCATTATCAATCACAATCTCCAATGCACTATTATTAACTGCATTCTCAGAACTAAGTAGTCTATCAGCTTCATAGTTTTTATCATTCCTGGATTGAGAAATTTCAATAATTTCTTGCTCTCTGGTGAAATGAGCTGCCATGTTACATGTGATAGCATCTTGATTCAAAAGATTTCTCTTGGCCGCTTCAGCATTTAGATCAAAATCATTTGTTGTTTTATGATCCTCCAAAAGAGATTCCGTAGTACAAAGGACCTTGGGATGCTCATC
>CM008343.1:16462380-16473793 GCA_002525835.2 Ipomoea batatas
ACTCCATTTTGTTGTGTGCATTCAAATCAATGGCGAGCTGAGCGTGTAGTGTCAAGTTTATTCATCCTTAGTTTATGAGTAGAAGTTAGTTAGAGTGTGACTATAGTGGTTAGAGTAGTTACACATGCATGTTCGCTACGCAGTGTTACTAACAAGAGGAACATACATCTTCCTCTTGACATGCAGATAGTGAAAAGTAGTTTATGTTCATTTATATATAAGTCACGCGACTATAAAAGAGTAAAGATTTTTTAAAGTGAAGTGTGTATTCTATTGACCATTATAATAGAATTATCTACTTATTAGTCATAAAAACAATGTAAGACCAAAAGGTCAAAGGATAACAAGTTATAGCCAGTATCTCATTTTATTCACTGTACTATTCTCAATATTCTCTATTTCCCTCGTATTTATTTACTCAATTCTATATGAGTTTGAAACAAAAACCGTGAGGCCAAAAGTATAACAAACTTTGCAACATCATATATTTGTTTAAACAAATTGAAAACAGTTGATTGTCTGGCAAAATGGTACTCCGTATTTGTTTATTACAACAGCAACCATATATGGGTTTATCAAAGAATATTCGATCTGATCATTCATGATAATTTAATTAAATACTTTGTTGTACATTAATAAAGATTATGCCTTTGAAATATGTTCAATAATCATTGTCATCCTACCTGTGCTAGCATTAATTGGCTTAGTTGATATATGAGTCAGGTTTCATATAATTAAGTGAAGGTGCACACACAATATAATCCAGCGTGAGAAGCATGAACCATGTCTTTGCTGCGTCTTTTATGGGAAACACCCTATTCTTAACTCCTCTTCCGTTAGTTCATTGAGTGGGAAGTTCTAGACGATGTCGTAGGAATCATGAATGAAGGTTAATAGGGCATCCTCGATTGTTGAACCATGAAACGACAGCAACTGATTGTAGTGAACCGTCTTTAATTAGTTCATAGTTCCTAGCTCCATTGGTAAGCATTATGAAGATGGTGATGTTCCTGCTTGGGCCTACCAAAATCCTTCACTAACTGAGGGTTGGGGTGGGGTAATGCAGTCATGGTTGTTTTTAGCTGTTCAAAAAATGAGATTTTCAAAAAGTAGGTAGATTTTTTTTTTTTAAAACTTTCGCTATGCATGTTTGGTAAATGGTTGTTAGTTATTAGCTGATTAGGTTAGAGAGGTATGACTAGTTGATAACATTAGCTGATTGTAGAAAGATGTTTGGTAAATTAGCTGATAGATGTTTGGTATAATTTATTTTCTCAAAAGCTAATTAAAAAAGTTGTCTTGAACAAACTAATCGAATTGTATCAAACTTAGCCACCCAATAACACAATCAATTAACAAAATAAGATCAAAGGACAAAACTTAGACATATTAAACATATATCAATACAAGATTTTCATGATAATTTATTCACATTCCTATAAAAATTATTTAGCAAACCATCATAAAGGCATTGTTAGTAACAATTGGCTTACTTGTCACCATTTTTAGACACAAATATTCACCAATAACAAACAATAAATGGAAACAAGAATTCAATAGCCTTTGCCCCAAGGTACAAAAATTCATTTAATAATAATAACTAGCATGATAAAGAAGACCAATGTGTGTCGTATGTAACTCCCGTGCACCTTTGCTATACGTTTCCGAAGGTTGCTATACATCATTCTAAACTTTTCTTGGACTTTCACATAGTTTCTCATAATTTATATAATTTTCTAGAAGCATGTATAACACTAGTAGTAGTAGAGATGTATAGAATATTCTAAAATCTTAAGTTTGTGTAGAGATTTAGGGATGGTTCTAGAGAATGATTCATAACCATAGGATTTAGTAGATCTTCACCATATATTAAGGAAGTGTAATTGGTATAAATACCCCTCATATATGGGGCTCATTTGTAAGCAACCTTAAAAGAATCCAACCCTACGATGAAGAATCCAAGTTCCATATAAATCTTTGGGTTCTTTCGCCTTTCCAATTTTACAGGGACATGTAGCAATCCTTTCCAATTTGACGGGACAGTCACTGCATTAAATTCCTTTAATTTGCTTCACTGCAGGCGAAACACAATGTAATATTGTACAAAGAGTCCACAGTCGCCTCCACTGAATCTCGAACTCACTTATTTCTGTGTGGAAGTGTAAACCAAGTGCCACAAGGTTCAAATACAAATATAGATACGAATAAATTGTTAAATTACAAAATACATTATAAATATTGTTGGATATAGAAAATAAAACGTATTGAAACTTTATAAAAATATTCATAACGCTATGTAAAACATAATTAATTTGATAAAATAATTCAAATAGAAAACACATTATAAATTATACTTCTTATTATATATATATATATATATATATAAAGGAAGAACGCTATATATGTACGTATACAATTGAAAATTATACATCTTATTATTAATATATATATTAAAAAAAAGAAGAAAGTTATATATGTATGTATACAATTGCACCCCTACAAACTCTGCAAGCTTAACAATTGATTAACATGTACTATATATACATATTTACATACAAAAATTTTTGGTAGGACCTCATTTACATGATAATGCCAACATCCTTGATTGGGATGGAACTCGAACCTGAGACCTTCCAATTGGAATGGTAACAGTGATGTCATCAGACCACAAGGTACTTGACATGTTAGACCTCATTTATTTACAAGAATCTGATCACAACAATCTAAAACCAGCATGGGCTCACGTTAGACTACGAACCACATTTTGAATATTATTGATTGCAAATTATAATGAGTAAAATAAGATATAGGACACTAAGTAGTAGTAGACTGTAACCCCAGATTTATATCTAAAATGAAATTACATTGCAAAAAATAGATTTTTCCTAATTAATACTCAAACAAGCGTAATGCATAAATAATATAATTTTTATTAAGAACAATGCAACATTATATTATAATTAAGTTATTCAATAATTAAAAATTAACAAAATTAATCTCCATAATTTATACACATCAATTATCCATTTTAAGAGTATAAATATCGTATATCCTATTAACTCTAAACACATTCTAACCTAACCTAAATCGACACTGAACCCTACTCAAAATATTATACACCTCAAATGTCATTTTATATTTATTAGTTTTCAACAATTAGACTATTGGTTATTGAGTATAATGTTTGAGAAAAGTAAATGTCAAATTTGATGTGAAGTGAATTGAGTTGCTTATCAAATAATCTAAGAAAGCAATTGAGTCAATATTAACTTGTGTTAATTAATTAAATGACTAAGTTCGGTCATTTGCATAAATTGATTTAATTAATAAGGGATTGATGTGAAATGACTCCAAAATCATTGTTAAGGCTCTTACGGGGATGGAGGGGGCTAGACCGGCGACAAGAGCACTTCTCATGAATTGCAAGTAATTGTTTAATCTCATGACAAGCAAGCGCTCACTTTAAAAGAAGAATGAGATATAACTGGGGTCTTTGTTGCCCCTTCCTAGCATAAAAAATAAAAATAAAAATAAATTGATTTAATTGATTGGATAATTGAGCTAGCAAATTTAAGTTAAGTAATTCCATAGTCCAACAAAAATCACATGTGCGGTTGTATGAAAACATGCAATTTGACATGACGCTTCCAGCCAAGATGATTTTGTGTCGGTGGAATTGAAGATGCAAAGAGATATTGGAATTTTATTTGGAGAATTATGTCATATCTTTTTTTTTTTTTTTTGAAAACAGAATTATGTCATATCTTAAATTGCTGTAAATTAATAACATTGTGATCTAGTGACACGAGATAACTTTCTTATATAGAAGGTCATGAGTTCCTTGTACTTTAGTAAATTGAGAAACATATACAATATTGTCTCATGTCTTTATGGTTGAAAATCAAGTTCATAAATATTGTAATGGAATAATCTTTATATTAAAAAAAATAAAAAAGAAAGAGAGCATAAAACAAAAGAAGGAAAATTGGTTGGCGTATAAAATAGGGGAAAAAAACAAAATGTGGTGGGCGGTGGGGGAAAGAAAAGGACAAATGAAGGGTGAGTTTGGTGCGTTTTTGTGGGGTATTCTGCCCATTATGTTATGCCTCAATTGCCAGTGGGATTTTAGGAATTTGGTGCTCCTCTCTCTCATCCTCGTCACCTAGCCAACCACTTTCTAGCTTCCTCCATTTTCCCCACTCCAATTCCATTTCATTCCTTTTCCTTTCAAAGATAATTCAGGCTTCCACGGTGTTTGATGGGAAGAAGGAAATATGACAAAAGAAATTGTAATTCGTTGAAAAAAGAATAAGTTAGGAATAAAGTATGAATTCAAATTGCATTGTTTGGTGAGAATGAATAGAATTATTGAGAATTATAAGGAAAAAAGTGATATAAAGACTAAAATATCCTTGTATACTAATAATATTTTCTTCGTCCCATTTTATATGTTGAGTTCGGTTAACGAGATTTTATTGAAGTTATTTACAATTTAATTTTTAATAATATTAAGTTTACAATTAGTATGTAAATTTTATATATTTAGAAATTACATTAAAAATACTATTAAACACAACAAATCAAATTTAAAGGTTTAAAGAAAATGCTAATAGAAATAAACAAAGAAGAAAGAGTTGATTTGATCAATAGATAGTAAGTATGACAAATAAAATAAGATAAAAGGGAGATATATAATAATAAGCATCATCAATGGCAAAATGATCACTTTCGTAGTTTTTTTTTTCTTCCTTTCCCCACTGCTCTGGATTTCAATTCCTATGGGGTCCAAGAATTCCAATTCCACAAATGGAGGGAATTGCAATTCTCTCCAACTAAACATTGTAATTTGGGTGGCTAAAGAATTGTGTTGTAATTGAATTGCAATTGCATCCAACCAAACAACCCATAAACTGTACACTTTTGTGTATAAAAAACATAGCAAAAATCAAATCTAAGTTCATAATATTTGTAGTAGGAATCAAATCCCTGTCCTACTACTGAAAGTAAGTTTTAAGGGAAACTTCTTATCTACTAGATCAATAACTTGGGAATTCCATTTCATTTTGGGTGTGATGGAGTAGTTCCCTTTTTATCTAATCCTTCTACTAAGGGAGTCTTTGGAAAAAGGTTTCGGTACTGCATCTTTTGATAAGATCAAGAAAAAAGTGTTGTTGAATTTATTATTTACTGAATTTAAAGTATGTAATTTAATCATTAAACAATCAAAATATGTGTAATTAAAATATTTATCAATTTTATAGTAATTAAAATATGTGTAATTAAAAGTGTTGTTTTAAACAAAATTTATACTACAAACTTTTCATTTCCTCTATTATGGTAGTTGAAAAAAAGATTTAAATGTTTTCAACTCAAATTGTATGGGAATAAATTGAATAAATGTATCAATTTTAATTTACATATTTTATTTGTTTAATGATTTAATTGTATACGTTTTATAAGTCCAATAACCTAATTATACAAAAGCTGTAAGTTTAGCCCTCTATTGGATTCTTTTTCCTAAAATCAAAATATTTTTCACCTTTTTTAGTTTTGAAATTAAAAAGAAAATAGTGACACTAAATTTCTCTCTTTTTTTAATCATAAATTTTATATATTTATCAAAGTGAAATAAATGGAGCATTTTTTAAAACAGAGCTAAATAAAAAATAAATAAATAAAAATAAAAAGCTCCGGACAAAATAAAATTTTTGCTACATTAAAATAATTATAATTATATAATATATAAATACATACTCCGTACAGAAGTAGTTAGTGTGAATGCGTCTAAGAGCTTGACTATGTAACAAAGCTCATGATTTGCAAACTTCAACCTTATTAGTGATTGGAAAATGATTTTTCAATACTATTTATGACTTTCCTTGAGAAAATGTCACAATGATTAAATTTTAGTGATGCGGTACTGACTTTTTGAATTAAAACATATTTTTACTATTTTAAATATAATAGGACACAGCCAAAGACCTTATGGTCAAGTGGCATTCTGTGTTCTGATTAACACTCCCACATGAATAATAGGAGTGGGTTCGAGCCTCAGTTACACCTTAATTGCGTAAACTATATCATGCACCCTTTGACTCTTTGAGGGCTTGGCTAGCGTACAAAGAGCAGACCAACTTTTTTTGAGTTTTAATTGAGGCTGCTTTTTGGTAAGTTATGTATATCCACTTTAATATTAATGTAATTGTGTGCACAAGTGCTCTTTGGAATCTAGCTAGGTAGTGCATTTAGTGCTAAATATATAGGATTGCACCGGAAAACATATAGATATTTTGTACTCCGACTAAATTTGATAATCTTAAATAAATCAAACTACTTTATTTATTTAAGGTAAAAACTTGTGTGAAATTGTCTCATGAATTCTTATGCGTGAAACATGTCGGGTCAAGATTAAAATGTAATACTTATACTGAAAATGTAATACTAATCAGGAATGAATTGTTTGTTACGTATAAGGAAAAATGCAATGCTTTTGAATAAATATGTAATGCTTTTACATTTTGATTTAAAATTATTACATTTTTCTTATCATGTTGTCCACGTACGCCTCCATGTTCCGACCAGGACCCGCTTGAATAACTTGACCATCTTTTGTGTACGTGGCTCTGTAGTTCTTTAGTCCGTAGGCCATCACTTGATAACAATACACCCCCTTTGGGTCGTGAAGACAATCTTCTCGACATCATCCACGTGCATATAAATTTGTGGGCTTGGAGCTCGGGCGTGGGCTTGGAATATCATATTAAAGCTTCGAATGATGTAGACTATGTGGGCTTAGAGCTCGGGCGTGAGGTTTATGCCAATCTTTACTACTCATTCCGGCGTGGCCCGGATCCAGCGTGATATCCACATTCTCGACCCTCTTCATCCCACAAGGCTTCCTCGAAAATGGTATGTGATTGGAGGTATCTTTTCCCAATATGGCAGCACGCCCATAGGTAGCAACTTGTACTTATCTTTTGGTTTACCCGGGCGACGCTCAAATGAGATTGTGATTAACCGTTGATTCCACAGGAATGAGTTTACAGATAATAACACAATAACCAACCTCTACATAATTGGCTATAGACTAGGTAACTATACAAACAGAATAATACTTAGTCTAACACTCCCCCTCAAGCGCAAGGTTGGTGAGCAACAACGTTGAGCTTGGAGCGGAGAGTAGTGAAACGAGTAGCCGGTTACGGCTTGGTGAAGATATCCGCCAACTGGTCCTTCGTCGAGATAAAATTAACTCGGAACTCCCCTGACGCAACCTTGTCACGGACGAAATGATAATCTATTTCAACATGCTTTGTGCGAGCATGAAACACGGGATTAGCGCACATGTAGGTGGCGCCGAGATTGTCACACCATAGTGTTGCCGGCTGACCCGAATGTAAACCCAGTTCTGTCAACAACGAGACAACCCAAGTAACCTCTGCAGACACATCAGCCAGACCTTTGTACTCAGCTTCAGTCGAGGAGCGGGCCAACGTGCGTTGTTTCCGAGATACCCACGAAACCAGGTTAGACCCAAGGAAGACAGCGTAGCCACTCGTAGACTTACGGTCATTCGGACATCCGGCCCAGTCGGAGTCCGAGAAGGCATGAATGTCAGCTGATACAGAAGCGGTCATGCGGAGTCCATAGTCCATGGTGCCCTTAACGTACCGCAGAACCCTCTTCAGCAGCCCCCAGTGTTCGGTGGTGGGAGAATGCATAAATTGACACAGGCGATTGACTGAATAAGATAGGTCAGGGCGTGTGATAGTCAAGTACTGAAGAGCCCCGGCCAGTCGCCTATATTGCGTGGGATTGTCAAAAATGTCTTCGCTCGGAGTGACAGCTTGGGTAACAGACGCAGGTGTAGTAAGCGGTTTACAATCAGTCATCCCAGCCCGTTTTAACAAGTCACCCATATAGCGGCGTTGAGACAGAACCAACCCGCCAGGAACTGTAAGTGTTTCAATTCCGAGAAAGAAACTGGGTACCCCGAGATCTCGGATTTTGAACGCAGCGGATAAACGGTGTAACAGAGTATCAATCAGCGCAGGATCATCCCCCATCATAATAATGTCATCGACGTAGACAAGCAGAAACACCTTGGAAGTCCCGGTCGAGTAGTAAAACAAGGATACGTCCGTCTTTGAAGCGGAGAAACCTGTGGTAAGCAGAAAATCATGCAGCCTCTTGAACCATGCGTGGGGAGCCTGCTTGAGTCCATACAGAGACCTCTGTAGGTGGCACACATGATCAGGGTGTGTCGGATCTTCATAACTGGGTGGCTGTCTCATAAACACTGTTTCGGCTAGGTGGCCATTCAGAAAAGCATTGTGCACATCCAGCTGACGGAGAGTCCACCTGCGGGAGACAGCGAAGGAAAATAGGAGACGGACCGTCGTTGGTTTGACCACGGGGCTGAATGTGTCGAAAAAATCCTCGCCGACTACCTGGTTGAACCCTTTCGCTACAAGCCGCGCCTTGCAGCGTTCAACAGACCCATCCGCTTTGCGCTTGGTTCGATAAACCCACTTGCAGCCTATGATGTTCATTCCGGGTTTAGGTGGTACAAGAGTCCAAGTGCTGTTGTGCAACAGGGCATTAAATTCGTTATCCATAGCTTCTCGCCACTGTGGATGCCCAACTGCTTGTGTGTAACAGGTAGGATCTGAAGTTGCAGTGGTAGTGTTGAGGGCATGGAATTGCTCATTAGTCCCTCTGGTCATGTGGCGAAGGCGCATGTTGTGACATGGTTGCACTGGCTCGGCCGCAGTGCGGCGCTTGGTGGTTCTTCTTGCAGCCGGAATAATTGATGTCGGTGATTCAGCCGGAGGAGTCGGGTCTGAATGAGCAGGAACCAGGTTCACTGGGCTTGAACCCCATGACTTAGGTAACCCCTTCGGTTGCGTAGATTCCTGCATAGAAGTGGCAAAAGGAAACACCGACTCGTCAAAGCGGACATGCCGACAGATAAAGGTTTTCCCTGTATTTAAATTTAAACAACGATACCCTCGGAAGGAAGTAGGATAACCTAGGAACACACATGGGGCTGACCGAAACTCTATTTTGTGACGGTTATAGGGTCTTAAGTATGGGAAACATAAACACCCAAAGACCCGGAGAGACGTGTATGTTGGCGGTGTTTTAAATAATTTGTAAAAGGGTGTGTCAAACTGTAACACCGAGGAGGGTAGTATGTTTATAAGATATGTGGCTGTTTCAAAGGCTGAATCCTAGTGTTTTAAAGGAACCGACCCCTCAGCGAGTAGAGCTAGCCCGGTTTCAACTATGTGTCGATTCCGGCGTTCTACTCGCCCATTTTGTTCATGGGTGTATGCACACGACTGTCTGTGCACAATTCCTAAAGATTGAAATAAAGTATGTAAATGGCGATATTCGCCACCCAAATCAGTCTGAATAGCCTTGATAGAACGTGAAAACAGCCGTTCTACCATGGCCCGGAAAACATCAAAAGCTTTATATATATCAGATTTTACACGCAACGGATAAAACCAACAATAACGACTATGATCATCAACAAATAATGCAAAATAACGGAAACCATCAGAAGAAATAACGGGTGCAGGACCCCAAATGTCTGAATAGACTAAATCTAATACATTTGAGCTAGACGTTTTTATTCTATCTAGTGGGAAGCGAGACGACTTTCCCAACTGACACGCCGAGCATAGACTAGGAGAACTCGATTTTTGGGAGACCATGGGACAGGACTGTAGGACACGTTGTTGAACCCGAGTGTGCGGGTGGCCTAAACGACGATGCCACACGGCGGAAGAAGCCCGAGCAGTTAGGAACGCTAAATGTGCCCGGGGTACCGGAAGTGTGTACAGACCACCCGAACAGGAACCTCTAAGGAGCACCTCCTTGGTGATGCAATCCTTCACAACAAAATAGTCGGGATGAAATTCAAAGAAAACTCTATTATCAATTGAAAAACGATTAACTGATAATAATGACGCAGATAGATGCGGAACATGTAGAATATTGTTCAGATATAAAGATTTAGCAAACGAGGGAATCGAAGTAAATCCAATACGGGAAATACCCAAACCTGCGCCATTACCGACTCGAAGAACATCACCACCCGAATAGTCTTAGGAATGCGTCATCATGTTCTGGTCTGGTGTGGCGTGCGCCGTAGCGCCCGTGTCTGGTAACCAGGCCGACACCTCAGCAGGAGCAGCTCCATCACCGGTGACCGCCACATTGGCCTGTGGTGGCTGTTCAGAATACCGCCGGTAACAGTAGACGGCAGTATGTCCGTAAGAGCGACATATTTGGCAGCGGGGAGAGCCCTGATGTCCGCGACCTTGTCCTCCGCCGCGACCGCCACCGCGATTCTGCCATTGATTACCGCGGCCACCACCGCGTTGTTGACGACCACCACCATCACCGTTCTGCCTTCGTCCACGGTTGGCGAGCATGGCCGTCGGAGCCCCAGGCAGCGCCGGAATTCCAGTCGCAAATTCATCCGAGTAGATGAATTGTTGAGTCTGCAAGTAGTCCGATAATTGAGGGATCGAGACTGGATTACCTGAGACGACAAGCGACGCCGCCATTGCCCTGAACTCCGGCCTCAGCCCTCTAAACACGTAGAGGTTTTGCTCGTCGAGGGAAACCGGACGACCTGCCAGCGCTAGGTCTTCGACGAGGAGTTGAGCACGGCCGAGGTATTCCGCCGGCGTAGAGTCGCCTTGCCTAAGCGATTGAAACTGAGCGAGGAGGTTCAAGCAGCGCGCGCGAGTGGATGAGCCGAGAGCCGCTTCGACGGAGCTCCAAACCTCTCTCGCCGTGGATCGCCCGACGGCGAGATACATTACCTCCTCGGAAAGAGACGCGACCAACATCGACAGGATGGATTGGTCTTGTTGAATCCAGCCGGCATACGCTGGATTTGCAGGAGCGGAGGAAGCTTCGTCGGCCGAACTCCCTGTCGCGTCAGAAGCAGCGACGATCGTCGCCGGTGGGCACGGCGTCGAGCCATCGACGAACCCGAGGAGGCCTTGCCCTTTGAGGAATGGAACAAGTTGGGTACGCCAGAAGAGATAGTTGCGAGTGGTTAACTTAATGGACACAAACCGATGGCTGCGAACGATTCCGAACGCACCGTCTCTGCGGCTGCCGCACCGGCGCCGGTCACCCTCACCACCCAAAACTCCCTTCACTCCGCTCTGATACCAAATGAGATTGTGATTAACCGTTGATTCCACAGGAATGAGTTTACAGATAATAACACAATAACCAACCTCTACATAATTGGCTATAGACTAGGTAACTATACAAACAGAATAATACTTAGTCTAACAGCTCACCCCAGTTGAAGTTAGAAACTTCATTCATAGTTGTTCCATTGAGATCACACATCAGATGTCCTCTAAAGCCGGTTGCCCTA
>CM008343.1:16643112-16654401 GCA_002525835.2 Ipomoea batatas
GACCAAACCAAACTAAAAGATTGAATCCAATCAATTAGTTAATCTAACCCATGGCCTTATTTTCTGATGTGGGACTCTTAACAATCATAATATAATATTCATAATAAATTAATTTAATCATAATAAGTTAATTATAAATATATTTGAGAATCGCTCAGGGGTTACACTAGTTTACTTTATAACTACTACTGTTATCATCATTTTGAAGAATTAGGTTAGTAGTTTTAGTTTATTATTTCAAAATGCTGCTAGCAATGTTTAATTTATTTCAGTTATAACACAAGAACATTGTTTACATAATGCAACTTACTAGCTAGGTGCACCATGGCATACCAAATTACTACTGCAATACACATGCCACACACACACAATTAATTTTTACCTCATATTCGTCCATGATATCAGCAAAGAATTGTACAAGGGCAGTGGATGAGGATGAAGGTTGAGAACCATCTGATTCAGAGGAGGATGCAATTATGCTGTCAAGATCATCAAATATTATGATTGAAGGAGCATGTTCCATGGCTTCTGATATGTATCTTATTAAGGCTTGACGAAGGGAAGAGGGTTTCTCCAAAGCAAGTTTAGAACAAGACACAGAAACTCTGCAGAATGTATAAAACAAAAAGTATTCCAGTATCAGCAGAAGTAAATAAGAGAACAGAACAAAACATGAGAGCAAGCATCCAAGTTTAAAAGAATGCAGCAGCAGCAACAATAAGCTGAATTGCAGCAACAACACACACACACACACAAACACTTATTTTGGAGGAAAAATGAAAGGGATGAAAAAGGTTCTACATGTGTGCCAGGATTTCTTCATTTTCTTCAAGAACTTTTGCAGCTACGGTAGCTAATAGCGTCTTCCCACAACCCTAAAACAAAACAGTATATAATAAACAAAAATGCTCAAATTTCATGAATATTATATTGAAGAGTACCATTGTGAGAATAGGGAATTCAAGTACTCATATCAAGTAGGAAGTTCAATGACAGCAGTAATTTCCAACTCCATTGTGATCTTTTATATGCTGCTTATAAAGGTTCATATAACACTTTAAGCTAGTGATAAGTAGCAGAACAGGAAACCCTCCCCTAGGGATGGTGGGTGATGGACTTCTGAGCACTCTTTATCCAGGTTCTCCTAATCTTATTCAATTTTCTTTATAATATATAATCCTTCCAGTGATCTCAGCAATGAGCATATCAACAAAAGGCATGAATTCAAGCATGGTCAGGAATGTACAATAGTATAGATAATAATAATAATGTTGCTATTGTGATAACTGAGGTCTGATTAAACAAGGAATCTGACCTTACAGTCTAGGTTAAGACTCTAAACTCTTTTGGATATATTGACCAACAAACTACTAAACCAACACAATGAAAAGTGATGAGAAATTTTTATGTTGCGGACAAGAATTGGAAGCCAATAGGAGATATATGGAATAACACACCAGCTGAAGTGATTGTAAAGGTTCTTTTCCTAACCAAAATTAAAAACGTAACACTCCAAGAAACTCACAGGAGGACCATGAATTAGAATATGTCCTGGCAGAGGAAGATCATATGTACTAAACAGCATCCCAGAAGTAGGAGATAATAAAACTGTCAATCCTGCACATAAAATATTGTATAAAGTCAAATGAGAAAAAGAAAGCAGATAGTAACCATCTTGGATATCAGAAATATTTCACAATGCATACAAAATCAGAAATCAAGCCCATAAATTCAGAACTTGAATATGATTTGGCATTGTTAGTGTGGTTTGAAAAGAAATGCATTTCTATTACTTCTTTTATTTAACCAACCAAATTCCAGCAATTAATATGTTTTCACACTACATGAGAAAATGATAAATGACAATTAAGTCACCACTGGCTAACAAATGAATTTGTTAGAGATATTTAGGAAAGATATGGAAGACTGAGATTTTCATTAAAAGGAAATTTGTCTACGTAATGCATAAAATTTAGAAAGTAGAAAGCTAGAGCTCTGTATAAATGTATGAAACCTTTTGTCCTTTGGAGATAGCAATAAGAATTACAGAGCAGGGCCATCCAAAAGCAATAAAGGTGAAAAATCTATGGACTACCAATGAGCTTAATTGTATTTCCAAAATCTGAATTATATGACATCAGTATCCTAAACTAGTTGTTCATCACTTCTAGAGAAAGTTAACCAACAGGATCATCCAAGGCCCAAGGGCACATTGAACAACAAAAATGGGGAGAATACCTACTGGCAATCACATCAGAGGCAGCAGTACCCATCCAATTCAATGATGAAACTGTCATATTGGGGTCTTTTGCTGATAAACTCTCAGCAGTAGTCTGAAAAGAGAACCCATCACTCAATTGCAACTTTCCAAGTAACACTTCCATGTGTCTCATAGTAGTAGAGATGTCATTTCCTTCATCAAATACAAGTTGATATGCAACAGTCTTTTCAGCAGGTGCAGATTTGTCAATAATAGACAATACATAAAAGAGATCTACTGATTGCTCTCCAATTCCATCTTTGCTTCCAAAAGGAACAGAATTTTGTGTTTGTACTTTTCCATGTTTTATCAATCTATTGCCAGGAACTTTTATGTGAAGTAATGTTTTATTCCCTAAAATCAATGAATTGACTCCTACCCCTGCCAGTGATGTAGTGGCATCAATTTGAGCCAGAAACCATGCACGAAGGACATTAGTTATTCCCTTCATATTGTTGTACTTGGTTTCCTTGTTCTTGTTGCTTGGAGACTCATAAGAATAACTCATAGCTATTTTCTCATGTACTGACCAATCAATCACACCCATGTTAGTGTGTGAGTTGGTCCTCACTTTGTGGTTCTTCCTGTTGGCCAAAACTTCAGCTTCATTGCTTCCAAAATCCCCATCCTCCTCAATCATTTTAAATTGGCAGGGTGAAATTGAGACAAAAGGGATCTCTTTCTCTAAGTTAAAGTTGGATCTCTTCACAAATACCCCTGGAAGCAAATAACATTGTTTACCAGCAATGCATTTCCATTACATAAAAGAAAGAGACATTGTCAATGTCAGAACATAAAATACTCTTCCTCCCCTGCCACCCATTTGGTTGGACAATAGTTTGAGGAATAATAAAAAGACTCAATCTCTAGAATCGACCAATATTTCGCTTAGGAATAATATGACCAGCTCAAATAACAAAGTGGTCTTCTTGTCATATGTTAAACTTAATGTGTGTGTATATTGTATCCATGCATAGAGCTATACAAGAGGACCTATTTATATAAACTAGTGAGGCATCCCAGCCACATGATTTTTGAAATTTGAAAACTCAGATAAACTCTCAACAATCCCCTTGACTTTCTCTAACATCATCTTTCCGGTATATGGCCGCAATGATTCTACCAATGGAACCCCGGATAAAGTATCACAGAGAGATTGCAGAGATATGTTTAGACATAGTATCTCTTTTCCCTTTCTAAAGAATCTCTAGTCCTCAAAATATGCAATTTGTTTCCATTCTAATTAATAAAAGCCTGATTTCTCGTAAGAAATAAAAAGATGAAAAACTAGATATGCTAATTGAGAAAAGGGGTGTCATAAAATAGGATGCATGAAGTAAATTAGATGATCCATAAGACAAGAATTTGTTAAAAGAAAAACCTACATGAGTGCAGTGATGCTCTCAAATAAAGTCGAAGAGGCAATGGAAGCATAACATGTCCTTTAGCAACTGATTTTGAAAATAATAGACGAACTACAGCTTCATTGTCATCCTGATTGTAACTATGCACTCCACCATCTACTTCCTTTGGTTTTGCACTGGTTTTTTCTTTATCTGTTTGATTACCCTTTTTGCTCTCTTTGGGTAGTGATCTGGCCATTATTACCACCATCTCAAGAGAATGAAAAGAATAGAGATTAGCTGTCTCTGGATGAATCAAGATAGCAGAAGTGAGAGTCACTTCCATCTCATCACCACACCCTCCATATTTGTGAATACATTGCTCAGCTGGATCTTGGACTCTCAGTAGTGCCTTTGTGATGGAAATCTCATCAGAAGCTATTGATGACTCTTCTTCAGAACTCAAATTTCTTTTCCGTCTCTTTGGGGCAATTGCAACTTCACTTCCTGGGACAAGTTGTACTGAAACCACTTCACAAGTCAGAAAGTTTGGAAATAAACTTTCAAAAGCTAACAACTAATAAGAAATCTGGCTCCAGAGTGTTTGATTAAAAGTTTTTTGAAAGAAACTTAAGGTTCAGAATGAACATGAAATTCAAGAACAGGAACATGCAATATAAAAAGAAACAAGCAAGAATTTTAACCAAATTAGAAATTAGGCAAATTCTAGGGAAACCAAGCTTGGTAATCCCAGGACAACAATATACTTTACCTAAAAATAAGACTAACCAAACTTAGCATATTTGGAGGAATGATACACAGGTGGTGGTTTTAAAATCCAACCCCAACTTGTAGCTACCATTAGTGAAAATTTTAACAAGTTGTCACCCAAAAAACCAAACCCACACTAGGCTAATGTGGGTGAATATTCAAGTCAAATCACAATTACCATTCCTATATTAGATCCAATTTTGGTCTACTGTGACTATTTGAGCTATTAAAAACAAGTTTCTTTCTGAATTTGTTGACATGATAGAAGCACAATATAATTGGAAGCATTAAGTAGAAAGAGATGAATGACACTAGAATACAACACATGCCAATGACAGCCAACTACTATGCAGAAACTTAAAATGAAACTCTCACTCTACAAGTTATTCTATCCAAAAAGGCTTTATTGCATATCGGATAGGTTCAATTAAGAAAATGGATAAAATTGCACGGATGTTTCAAATCTTGGTGTGAGATTACCAAATTTAAAGAGTTTGATTATAATCATCACAACATCCAAAGATTTGGATGCTTTTCACCAGTAGGGAAATCAGAATTATGTAGACAGATGTTAAGCACTAACTGCTTAGGGCCAGTCAAGAAAGAATGTCATGACATTATATTAAAACAATAACCATAAACTAAGATATGCATCAATCAAACTTTTTATCATATCAAGTATCAACACAGCAAAAATGATGTAACCTCATCAATTCAAAGAAAATCAAGAAGCTATCTAGAAAATTTAGCACAATTAAGAAATGTTGCCGCCAAAAACAAAATAGGAAACTGCGGTCATCTTACCTACCGGTGTCTTTGGAGAGGTAGAGGAAACAAAAAATTTTGTAACACTTTGCCCATGTAGCCACAAAGGGAATCTCATTCCTTCATAGACAATACTGAGCTGCATTACAAAATAACCAACTTAAAACACAATATTTAAAATTAAAGGACTTCTCTCTTTAAAGAGGTAAGACACTAAGACTACTTTATAGACCAACTCCATAGTATTTACAAGCATAAATAGAAATATGTGCTTTTTCTTGACATACATGTATAAATATAAGATTACAATCAAGCATGTTAATCCTAAAACAGCCAAATGTGTTTCTTTTAAATGTAAACCATAAACATCATAATCTCAACACATGAATATACTCTTTAAGAATATTAGAAGCAAGCATGTTAATCCTAAAATAACCAAGTGTGTTCCAATAAATTTAAAGTGTCATCATCATAAACTCAATGCATAGATTTACCAAAAACTTCAGATATTTACCAAAACACAATGTGAAGTATATTCATCTTAAAGAACTTTGTAGTACAAGGGAGAGTGAAGATAGTGTTGATTATATTGTACAGTTCTGTTCCTCACTTGCTCCTTGATTAGTGATTCTCTAACATGGTGTTTAATTTGTGGAATAAGCTAGTATAGAATAGCATTCTACAAAATAGAATTCCATAGAATTGGCTATTCTCTTTGAAATTGGAATAGTCAATTCCACAGCTCCCCTAGTATTAGGTCAATTCTAAATTTAAATACACACACACACACACACAACGCATACACATATGTTATATATACACGTGCATATATGTATGCATACATACATAAATACATATATAGAATATGTACATAAATACATGCATGCAAGCATGCACACATATATATACTTATTATTTATTTACATGTATTATACTTTTTGGGCTTGGGAACTTGTTTCATTTGACTGTATATTCCTTTTCTATTCTTTTAACAAAACATTTAAATATAATTCCTTCTTTACTTCCTTCAACCAACCAAACAATGCTATAGTGTTTCTATTCTCTTTCTCCTCTATTCCATTGCTTCTGAAATCCTAATTTATTCCCTCTATATTTATTCTGTGAACCAAGCATCATGTAAATATGTATAAACATCTTATACTTCCCCAATCATGCCAAAATGATCCATCATATTAGCAGCAGGTGGGAACATATTAGTACTATAACAAAATCCACCAAAACATTTTAGCTAAAAGAGTCCAAACTAATATAGTACTGGTGGTTTAAGTTGTGGCCCTTATTTTAAAAATTTTCATTAGTTCAATTGGTTTTCCAGATTGCACCAAATTACAAAATATAAACAACATACGTTTTCAGTATTTTTCATACACTATGCTACAAATAGATTCACTTTTCTTGAATGTTATATGAGCTATAAATACATTTAAAAATATTTTTATCTCTATCATTTTTGCACCCATCTGTTACGACATCTGTTGACACATCTCTTGTATTATGTCAAGTGTTCATCTTCATTTCACAACTAACACACTTGCTAGCAACTGGCAACTACAATGCACAGAAGCTCTTAGGGAGTAGCATTTCTACATTTCAGACAACATTTCCACATTGGAAACTCACTATAAACTTCCACAAAACATTTCAAGGCCATTTCCATAATTAAAAAAGTTAGAATGCATGTTTCCTAAAACAAAATGTGTTCCAAGGGCATAATTTAAAAAATAAAAAATAAAAGGTTAAAGAAACGCAAGTTCTTGTTCCTTTCTTCAATTCTCACACCAAAATCAACTTCAAAATCAATTTTTTTTTTTTACAAACAATTGAACTAATATCATTTTCAAAGTTTAAAAGCAAAAGGAGAGTGAGACCTTATGGTGGAACTTGCTTTTGTCTTTTATTGTGTCAAGGCTTAATCAGTAACAACTACTTAACCAATGTATATGCATAAATATAAGGTAAGGTAAAATCAGACTTCATAATCTGCAATGGTTATAACAAATTCACATTGAAAGGATCCAACTTCATATTTAACATTAACAAATAATAAAGTAAAAAACAGAAAATGAGGCGTAATTAACAAGATATGAAATAAGCAATACATAAGAATTCAATTTCTTATATTAAACAAAAACACAAACAAACAAACAAACTATAAAAGCACAGAATCTGCTAGATTAAAAAAAATCACGACTAGACAACCAAAAAAAGAAAGAAAATAAACAAATTATATTGACCTGCTTTAGAATAGCTTGCTCTGCAAGCTCGGAATTAAGCTCCATAACCTCCCAATCATCCTCGGTGTCCGGCTCTATGGTAACCATACTCGCTTTAGGCAAATTGGAAACAACTCGAACTTCAACAACCGTCCCGTCCGACAACCCGATACACTCCGCATATTGCTGAGCAATCTTCGTGAATTGATTGAAATGTAAGTTAGGAACAGAAGGAGTAAAAAAAAAAAAATCGTACACGCGCGGGAATTGAAATTGGGACCTGGATAGAGGAAGCCGAAGGAGGGGAAGAGGCGGAGCCGGACCAAGCGACGTGCCAGAGGTTGTTGTGGGAAGAGCGGAGCTGGAGAGCAAGAACCGGAGGAAGGTAGCCGGAGCCGGCGGTGGACGCTAAGGTATTTATAAGAGTAATCGGAAGCGAAACGAAGCAGCTCTCGATTCCGGCCGAGACTCTCACGTCAAACTCCATTCCACTCGCACTCTATCTATCTTTGCAGTTGCTCGGCGGTATACTTGTATCAGGGAGTCATAGATATTTGACAATCCCGAGGACGTTGATCCCTTTAATTCGATTGACTTTGATTGAAATTGTTAACAGATGGAGACTTCTTTTCGTGAAATTAGAAGGGTAATTGTAACTACGGAGTATATTATAATTGTAGCTGTTATACTTATAGAGATGGTGGCTCACATAAATAAATGTTTATTTTTAATATATTAAAACTACATTATTTGTATATTAAAGGTTCTTTATTTGATCAATCGTTATGTCCTGCACCACGGAATGTTTCGATGTTAGTGGACGCGAACGCGAATGACTCCAGGGAATTCATTATTTATTTATAATACACATAATCATTATCTAGAATACACAGAACGTTTGACTATAATACACAGAGTGTTTGCCCATAATACACAGAATATCGACCCAAAATACACAGATGTTAGTGGGCGCGGACGCGAATGACTCCAGTGAATTCATTATCTATAATATACATAATCATTACCTAGAATACATAGAACGTTTGCCTAGAATACACATAATGTTTACCCAGAATACACAGAATATTGACACAAAATACACAGAACTCATCATCCTAACATTCAAATGTACAAACACATTACAACCTCGTTAATAACATGAATACACAAAATATTGACACAAAATACACCGAACTCATTCTCCTAAACATTCGAATGCACAAACACATCACAACATGTGTTACTAACATGATCAATACACAGAACGGTTACCTAGAATACATAGAACGGTTGCCTAGAATACACATAATGATTGCCTGGAATACACAGAATATTAACATAAATACAGAGATCGGCCGAAACGGGAAACGTGATTTTCAAAAAAAAACGAACGATTAATTTACAATGCTCAAAACGACGTCGTTTACGTACGTGGTGCACATTGCTAGATGCACCGGGGTGCACGGTATAATTTGCGTTATTTGATATAGTAAAAGTAATGAATTTTCATAACTTAAATAATGTATTTAAAAAAAAATATTTTATGTTAGTGATACACCTTACCAGATGAACTATGTATGATCTATGATATAGAATAATTGATTGTGGTAGTATAATTAGGCAAATTATTATGTGGACCATGAATATAATGTACATTTTTGTTATACTAAAACTACATTACTTTTGTACTGAAGGTACATTATTTGATAGTATATATAAAATAATGTACTTTCAGTACTTAAATAATGTACTCTAAAATAATGTACTTTTAGCTGCCCGACCTGTCGCCGATTACTCTGGGTTTCAGCTGCTGCTTCTCAAACCTTTTACAGGTGAATCTCGACCCTCGCCTACCTTCTTATTTTATATTTTATGTTCATTTTCTATTGTATTCGTGTGAGCCTTTAAACCCTAGTCCGCTCCTAGTCGAGCCTTTTGAGCTAAACCCGAACTCCCTTACCCTATAGGGAAGAACCGCGTTGTCTCCGTTAAGTACACCTGGGAACTTCCGGTCCCCCGGGCTTGGTCTAACCACTATACAAAACACAAATATCTCACAGCGACTCGAGCCCTTAAGAACACGGTCGTAATTAAAAATCTCAACAGAGTCCTATGAGTACTGGATTTTCCCCCGAGAGCATAAAAGAAGCCGGTCTCGAGCCTCCGGACTATAGCCGACCAGAGAAGTACATTCCCAAGAAGGCTATCGTAACCATTGATGTTCCAGTTACAGCTCCCGAATCGACCAACAATGGTCGTTGCACAGGGGTCATCTCAGACCCGACCTTTACCTTTATTGCGGTCCAGGTTTTTTGACCTCGTTCTCCGTTTTAATAATTTCCTCTTTTTGCAGAGATGATCTTGGAAAGGAGCTTCGCCACCGCTTCTGCCAGCCCCAAAAAGCCCCGCCCCAAGGTCACCCTGGGCGGGAGTAAGACAGCACAACCCTCGGCGACGGCCTCTGAAAAATCAGTGCCGACAGCTCTTCCTCTGGGCGCCTCTGAAACGGCGCCCGCGGCGATGGACCTTCAAGTCGCTCGGGCTTCGATTAGGCGCGAGAAAAAGAAGTCTTCGGACCCAGACGTTAAGGAAATCCAGCCTCTGAAAAGGTAAAACGCCCTAACCCCCAGGGCTCTACTCCCGTTCTAGATGCCCTCTGCGAAGGCGGGGAACAAATGGTGAACTTCCTCGAAAAGATTCAGACCGTGATTCCAACTCGAGAGGTCATCAAAGACCTGGAGACTGACCAGGTCGGGGAGATGATCGCACAGAACGTCCTCTGGTAAGGCTTACCGATCATACGAGCTTTTATAGCTTTCGGTAGTAAACGCTAACTGCTTGATACTCGTGCAGCTTTCTCACATGACCAACGACCTCTTCTGCCATGCTAAAGCGGCCGAGAATGTGGTGCGTAGGGAGGTCAACCCCTTGAAGGAGAGCTTGGCCGCGAAAGACAAAGAGCTGAGCGAAAGGTACAGGCCTTGGAAGGTCAGGTAGCGCTAGCGGAGCGAGACGTCGAGGCTGCCAAGAGTGAGACGGCTGAGATGAGCAGGAAGATATCTGATTACACCAGTCTGTCGGCCTTTTTGTGTCGGGACAAGGCTGAAGCTAAGGCCTTCTTTCGAGCCTTCATTCACAACAAGGGAAGAACTGACCTGGGGTTATGGCAAGTGGGCGTACTCCATAGGTCGATTAGCGATGCAACAGGAGTCCGGGCGGCACTTACGGAGTCGTTGAATGAAAAGGATCTGGCGACCATAATGGAGATCATGCCCGATGAGGTGCCCGACCCTAGGCCCATGCCATACGCCGATCCGACACCCGTTGTCGATCCCACCGTGCCCGTCAAGGACTGAACTGGGTTTTGGGTTTAATCCCTTATTTTGTAATATATCGTAGGAACTTTCCAGAGCTCGGGCATGGGCTTTGTGCTGAGCATAACGGGTATTTTGAACAAATCTTGCTCTCTTTTATTTGACCGTGGCGTTTGTTCTTTACTCAGCTCGGTTTTCAATTTTGCACATGCATTTTTTGTCTTTATTTAGTTTGGTTTTCAATTTCAGACTTCTATGCTTTGATTTTGATAGCATTTGTTCGTAGTTTGAGTCTGATAGCCCACGGGCGGGCCCCTCAACTTAGAGGTCAACATTGATCTTACCGATCAAGTTGCCTGGTTAGCGCTTATCTTAGCCCATGGTTGGGCTGCGATTTTAGCGACCACAAACTTGGATCTTCTCGATCTGTGAATGCTCATAGTCGGGTTGTGATCTTCTCGACCACAAACTTAGTATCTCCTCGATCCATGAATGCTCATGGTCGGGCTGTGATCTTCTTGACCACAAACTTTGGATCTTCTCGATCCATGAACACCCATGGTCGGGTTGTGATCTTTTCGACCACAAACTTGGATCTTTTC
>CM008343.1:16718956-16732265 GCA_002525835.2 Ipomoea batatas
TATATATATATATATATATATATATATATATATATATATATATATATATAACATTTAGAAGTCAAGTGTGAAAGGGATGGAATAGTCATCAAATAGTTGCGACTTGTGAGATCAAAGTTCAAAATAATCATATTGTCAAATAAGTTTGAAATTTTAACTTTACCCTTTTAAATATATACACATGCACTATAAGTATTGAAATAAAATATTTATTTTGACAAAAGAAAAAAAGAAAGATAAATAATGTAAGCATGCATAACTTGCATTATTGTTCACAAAAGGCGAAATTCCTCACACAAAGGAATCACGCCCTGCCCTGGTACTCTGGTAGAATGGTGGATGGATAAGTAACGTTGACCCACGACCTCTTAAGTAAAATAATCAATACTTAGTGCCCAAAAGGAGCCAACAACAACTTGCATTCTTGTAATTGCAACTAAGATAATGTTTTAAGGGTAATAGTAGGGGCAATTCATCAACTCCCAACTATATTGGCTGAACAGTTGACTCGATAATTACAAGGTTCCAAATTCAATTCGGCTCCCCGTATGAACTGTATATTAGTCTTATTGGGTTTGAGTCAGTGAATTATGAGTAACCTAGGCTGGTTTACCTCCTTGTATTTTGTCGGCTTGGGTCCCAATGCGGGCTTCACCCAGAATTGATCAACGACGGTACACAATCTATATATTGATTTACCACATTGTGATCTTTTACCTGTTATGATTATAAAGTGGGTTTCACACAAAATGCAATGAACCGGAATATATGTGTGTATTTATACACATACATTTATACCAATGTCCTATATATACATACACATGGGGTGCTGGCAAAGATGGAAAATGACCTGATCTGATGTGGGAAAGACTTGAATGAAGTGGGTTTTGACCCTACGTGCCAAACATCAAATACATATACTTTTGTGGCCTGGCTAACTATATGCAGGATGGAACATGCACCTTCCAAAATCAATCAAGAAAAGCTATGGCCTACTCGCATGGGTTTAGGAAAGGGGTGGGCTTTCTTTGCTGGATGGATACTTTGGAAGGAAACTTTAATTTTCCATTCCTGTATTCAATCACTTTCGTATTCTCTGGATATGATTGCCGATCGATATCCACAAACGGATTGATGGATGTCATAATCCGCGGTGGATAATAATTTTTTCATTTATTGCCACTTTTCATCACATTTATTGCAACATTAAAGTTATGCATATTCATAATAATTTAAGACATATGCATTATATATGAAGTATTATAGTGTATATATGGTTGTTGAGAGATCGATAATGAAATAACATAACATAACACAATGTGATATTATTTGTTTGTAGGAAGGAATGGGCCGGGGTAGACTTCAAAACAAACAAATTAAAGCTTAGCAAGCATCAAAGGTTCTACAGGTCGTCACTATACTTATGGGCCATGGTATCCTCTCTCAATTCAAAATCTGGCGAAGCTCTTCATTGGCATGCCCAAACACTCGCTGCCCTGACTGTACTTAAGGGACTCCTTAGCAAGAAAGTTTGTCTCGCGATCCTGCTTCATGAACACATGACAAATATGAATAATCCAATCCCGCTCAAACGCATCAAAAAATGGAACTTATGATAACCTTATGAAATTTTACGGCCATTACATATTACCACACTCATTTTATCGTCTTTTGGAAGGTGAAATATGTAGCATCACAATTATAAAAATTAAAATAATTAAATAAATATTCATCCCAACATTCTTTTGATTGTACTCATTGACACTTAGTTTTTTTTTTTTTTTATTTTTTTTTTATTTAGCTATTGTGATTTTATGTGACAGGTGTATATAAGTTGGGGTCCAATGTAGGATCTTAAATATAAGTTTGGTCGGAATAGTAATATTTGATAGTGGTTGATATTAAGGGCCCTTTGATTTAAAATGATGGATACTATACTCTAATAAGTGTATTACATGTGGACTCCCACATGAGAAGATTGCACATTCATGTTGTTGGATTGAAAAGCATAAAAATTAGTACATATTTTTCCATTCCATTAAAGTAAAATAATCAAAACTTTCAAAGAATCTTATGGATTCTTGGATCGTATGTAGAAGTATGGCATAATAGTTTTTATAATCCTTGGTACTTGATATTGTTGGTTGTTTAACGAAAGAGTAGCATAGGGAATCCAAATTCAATAAATTCGAGATTTATATTCATCTACTTTGAACGTTTTTTACTTAGAGTTTAAAAGTGGTCATTGAACCAAATATTATAAGAGAGAATATAATAAGTGATTTATAATATAAAAATCAATAACCAAATACTTGGTATAATCATATATTTTAGCAAGTATTTTAGAGTTTATGACTGAATTTTTAGTTTAGTCATTCACTTTTTACTGTTTAAGGTCTAATATTTACGGTTTATATTTAATATTTAGCCTTTTCGTTAATTTTATAAAATTATCATGTTTGTATATTTAGTTGTTAAAAATTACATATTTAAGTGTTCAAATTTGCATAGTTAAGTTGATTATAATTACGAAAATATCAGATAAGATCCGTCAAAATTTTATAGATATAAGACTAATAAGATAAATTTTTATTTATCTCTTATGTTACTGGTCACATAATCCTTAGCATATATATATATATATATATATATATATATATATTTGTGTATGTATGTATGTATTATGTATTTACCCTAGATGTGAATAAATAAATAAAATAAAATAAACAAGTGCGAATGCTATGCATGCATTAGCTCATTTTTTTGAGAGCTAATGCTTCTATTGTTCCAATTGATTAATGAGTTATTAATAGGTTAGCATTATCCCACACAAAGCACTAGCTTTGTGTATGGAAAAACATTGATGAATTAGATCCAATGACATTATCCAAGAATATTAGCTCTCACTTTCCCAAGTATTGATATTACATTTCTTACCTCATAGATGATGGAGATCATTATCATATCAACTGCAATTAATATATAATAAACAAGTTCAAAATAAGTTTTTTTTTCTAATACTATTGACTCTGTTACAGTGTAGTATATGTTCATACATACTTTCTCAACCTCTCAACCTACTGAAACACAACGAGCCAATGCCCCAATGGGGATCAAACATGTGACCTTTCACTTGGGAGGGCCACAACTATTCCGCTGGACTTCTCAAAATAAGTTAGACAAGTCAGTAGTCACATGGTACGCCAAGCCCGTATTGCAGTTAATATCTCATGTGTGATTTGCGCGCTACTTCGTATTACACATGAATATAACATTTTCAATAATCTGACATTATCAGCAATCTAATATTCTTTAAAGTAATCTAATATTTTGTGAATCAAACACCTTTGAAACATGTATCAATGGTCTATCTTATTGTATGGATTATGCACTTCCACGGTATAGACAAATTATACCATGGACTATAGTCTACTTTACATTGTAAATCCTGGTCCAAAAATAACATTCAAATTCTATATCTGTAGTTGATACATTTTATACTTGCAATAACTATTAACTGTAGGTACATAATTTGTTAACTAAAAGGTACACAATTTTTGTATCACAGTTCACAATGCAACATGAATCCTACTCGATGGTATGACAATTTATAAGCATTGTATCTATCATAATTGGGCTCGAAATATTTGAAATTTGGACTATTGGTTCAAATGGGGCTGACCCGAACTAATATGAGGCCCGTGGCGATCAAATCCCTATACAGATAAGCCCGCCAGTATGATCCACTGGAAATCCGGTGATCCAAACGACCGGTAAACTTCATTTTCTCCCCGCCGATCAAAATCGTTCTAGAACACACACTGTAAAACTTGCATAGTCAATCGCAGATACGTATATTAAGCGTGCATACACAGAGAGCAAAGAGAGAAGGATGCAATCTCCGTGTATCTATGCTTGCAAGTCCTTCAACGAGCTGCAACTCGCGGGGTTTCACTCTCATGTCTCACCTTCAACATCATTCTCAGTTCGGAGGCCCAATTGCTTCTATCCTCGCATCTCGTGCAGTTTCGGACGGGAGAGAGGGGTTAGGAGTGGGGAATCGATGAGTAGAGAGAAGGTGAAGGTGAAAGGGAAGGGAAAGGGGAAGGATAATGTGTGGAGCATCGACAGCGAAGTGACGAAGGCTGAGAAGGAGAAGGAGAAGACGAGGAGGAAGAAGAAGAGAGGAAACGGGAGGAGAATGACGAAGAACACCGTCCAGAAGAGTAGATGTGGTCGAGTCATGGTCTCCGGCGCTATGTTAATCGAGACCGAAACCGTATTACAAACTCAGGTAATTCGGTTTGTTTGCAGGTATCCTTTCTGCATTTCGTTGAATTTTTCATTCTTCTTAATTGATATATTTAGGTTATGATATGATGCTGTTACTAGTTAATGATCTTGTGATGCTTTTGAATTGTTCTTAATATTTAGTGTTTGCGTTTCGATACACTAAAAATGTGGTTGATTAGCAAAATGACAAATGTAAGAAAGGGAAAATGGGGATTATTGACATGAGTATATCAGTAGATCAGTAGGGTGTATAGACCATGCTTGATAGTGGTTCTGGCTTCCATACTCCGTAGTCTAACTCTACGCTACTTCTGTTAGGTTTTTAGTGCTTTAAAAGTTGTCATATTTCCAGGAACCTGTAATTAGGCCTGCGTGGAATACATTTGCAAGTAGTGTTAGTGGAATATGGAAGGGAGTGGGAGCTGTGTTTTCTCCTGTGACTGCAGAAATGGAGCCAATTGAGGTCGGAAACAAGGACGAGTACCTCTTTGACTGCTATACTCTTTCTCGTGTTGAAGCTGTGCCTCCACAGGCTGGGGAACAGACTTCTCAAATCCAGAGGACAATTAATTGGGTATCGATGAATCCTTATGGTGAAGTTCCGGAGTTGAAAGGAGGTGATTATGGAAATCAAGTGAAGGGTACAGATGGAGAGAGATCCTTGTCTACAAGGAAGACAGCAGAAGGAACTTTAACAAAACACAATTTACCGAAATTGGAATCTTTTGACTTTGCAAAGAGTGATGTGATGGAGGAAGACATAATGGGAATGGAACCTGGTCTTGTGTTCTTTGAGGTAAAACTAATTCAGTTCTGTGATGACAATGCATGCTGGTTTTAATCACTCATGTTTTTAGTTGCTGGAATATCATTTCGTTACATTAATTCATGCCCAATCTAAGTTTCTAAAAATTTGAAGGATGGATCTTACTCAAGAGGCCCAGTTGATATCCCAGTTGGTGACATTGATAACTCAAAGTATTACCTTTCTCCAACGTTCAAGTTTGAACAGGTGAGTTTGTCTTCTTAGTTCTTACTAACCTTTCATTATATAATAATTACTCCCTTTGTTGTGTTCAAAATTTCAAATAAATGTGAGGAACTACTGGCCTGTTCTCTTACCTTGGAGTTATTAATTTGGCTAGTGTCCTTGAGACATCACCTGATGCTGTACATAATCCTGCTAAGATGATGATGATCGCACAACTGGTCAATCAATGTGCTCTGCAATAAAATATTTCTTTTATTTGGAATTCTAATTTTCCTATGCTTACATTCATTTGATTGTTTTATTACTATGTAACTAGCTCCTGTTTCTTTTGCAGTGTTTGGTCAAAGGTTGCCACAAGAGACTCCGCATGGTTCATACTATAGAATTCAGTAACGGTGGTTCTGACATTCAAATATTAAGAGTTGCTGCTTATGAAGAACAGTGGGTTAGTCCCGCCAGTAACTTGGACCAAAGGTATCTCAGTAATTTCAAGGATGGAATAGTTTGGTTAGACATTCTAAAATAATCTTGTAGCTTTTAAACAATAGATTTATCTATTATATTGCATTTCTCATCTCAATTCCTAGATAAAGTTTTCTAGTTGCATCTCACGTTTCTGTTCTTGTACACAAGATCACATGGACTCGTTTGTAGATATTGCATACCATCCCTTGATCTCACCTACCCAATCAAAGAAAACTGACATTGTCTCACTTGTGACATCAAAGCGACCTGGATCTGGAGGTGAAGCCATTTTCACAGAGGAGAAGAGTTCAACCGGTAGAGCTGACTGGGTCCTGGAAGGTATTTGAGATGAGCGTGACACCTGTTTATGACGAGGAGAATGATACAGACATCGACAGTGTGCCATATGTACACCTCTGCATGGAAACCCTAAACAAAAGAAGCTTGCCTGAAACTCCGGTCTACTTCGGGGAGGAGGACATGCTAGACATGCAAGACACGACAATACTATGGCTTCCGGGAGGCGTGACCAGCTATGTCGACGTAAAAAAGGACGGAATCCTGTGCATTGGAGTTGGCTGGTATTCAGATGAGGGAATAAACCTTGTCATGGAACGGGATTATGGAACAGATGGGAAACTGAAGGAAGTTAGGTGGAAGTGTGAAATGAAGAGAAGGTGGACTAATCCTCCTCCCATGTAAATATTCTTGTGTTTTCACTTCATTTATAGTTTAGTTTTGTATATGTATATTGATGTTCTTTTGTATCTTACTATGTTGTCATAAATGGTGTTGCTCACAAGTGCCCATTTTTGACCTTGAGTCATATCATATAGATACACATTATTCAAATAACAAAATAAAATTATGTGTCTATAATTGATATATTATTTGCCTTTAATTAATAAATTATGTGTTTGATTGTCAGTAAATAAATTGAAAATAGATAATCTGAGTGCTTGTCGGTTAACAATATAATTTGCTGGGGAAGGGGATAGGTCATATGATCCGGAATCAACTTGGCCCATAATTGCTTCCACCAATACTATTGTAAAATGGCCATGCTACACACCTACATTTATCACGAACAATCATTATACCGTGAACTATATGCTTATTTTAATGTATTATTGTTCATTTGTAGTGTACTATTTAAAAAAGAGTCCATATTAATGGTCCACAGTATAACTTACCTACAAACAATCACCCCTTGATATGACAATTGCATGTTTGTGATGTGACATTTTACTATGTTAATAAGTCACTGTTTGTGACTTAATGTGTTAATTATATGTTTGTGATGTGATGCTTTATCACGTTAGAAAGTCACCGTTTGTAAGTGACAATTATATGAATGCTCAGCATTTTCCCCATGTAAATTAGGAATAAATAAGGTTTATGGAGTGTACTATAAACTGAGATTATGTCATTATGAAATAAAATGGGTTAAAAGCGCGAGGGATAGAAAAGTGTGGGTTTAAAGTGATATTAGGGTGAACAATGGGGACTAAAAACGAAATTTCTATAAAGTAGAAACAAAAGGTACTCCATTATGATCTATAATTCAAGTTTTCAACGGTGTTTTAGCTTTTACGTGTGTGCGTTTCTCTGCCTCATCTCCTTTGCATCTAAAATTCTCCTTCGTAGATTCAGATTCCGGTCGGTCACTTAACGCCGGCGAATCCCTCAGTTTCCGGTTAACTTTTCTCCTCTGTCGCCATGAATCCTGAGTAGTAAGTTCTTTCACCTTCATCGTCCTTATTTTTATTTCATTTTCGGCTTTATTTTATATCCTTATGAAGTATCGTCAAATCTACTTTTCAGCTGAATATTATCATTATCATCCTTCTATTTTCAAATTTTAGCTATTTACTGAATAGAGATCCCGTGTTTATGGTAATTATCTTCTTATTAGATGTGTTCCTTTCATTTTTTCTACAAGTTGTGATTTTGTGATTCGCCGTAGATGTGTAAACATGTACATGTGAGATGAATGAGAAAGGTTAACTAAGGATGGATTCCAGATTATGATTGAAGTTGTGGTGTTTGATTAATTGTATGGATAGGAAGGTTGATATGCAGGCTCCAGGAATTAGGGAGTTTGGTTAGGGTTATTGTTTTGTGAAGTTAAGATGAGACTTGGCCTTTATAGAGGCTTTAAAAGGTAGGCAGTGCAGTCTGAGTTAATATTATGTTCATTCTTCAAAGGGATTCAACAGTTTGGATGTTCTAAGCTAGCTGTCTGCTTCAAATGCATTAAATTCATGAAGCAAAGTTAAACACAGAAGCCTTTTGAGATACATAAGCAAATCATGCTTTTTTGGGTGGTTATTTGAATATGGTAAATTATTAGTGCCTATAATCTTAATTTTAGTGTTGCCAGCCCTCTATCTAAAATATATAATTTGATAAATGCTAAGAGGCTTACTGCTGAAATTATTGTTCCGATGTATCTGAGCAATCATCTTACTGCTGCCTCCATTTCACTGGAGTTGACCATTTAAGGTCAAATCTTGAATTCTTTGTGACAGTTTAGTTGCTTTCACATTTTTACTTTTTCTATATCTAGGAGTGAACTGGAGTTAATCAAATGTATCTTTTTTCCTTTTACAAGTTAATGGCAGGCTAACTGATTGCATCTGCTTCTCCTTCCTTGCAGTGACTATTTGTTCAAACTTTTGCTAATTGGAGATTCTGGTGTTGGGAAATCATGCCTTCTATTGAGATTTGCTGTACGTTGCTAGTATATGTTCTCTTGTCTAGTATACTGGACTATTTTTCAGTTTGGATTTACTTATTCGCATGTAATTGGTCGGAGGATTCTGTTACTGCACTTTAGTGCTCTTTAAAAATGGTGTTAATGAAACTGAAAGTTGTAACTCTCTTTTGTTAGGATGATACTTACTTGGAGAGTTATATCAGCACCATTGGAGTTGACTTTGTAAGTAAATTGTTTATTAACCATAAGCCATTTCGTTTAATGTAATTATCAGTTATCTATTTCCTTACCCACAACTGCCTCAAAAGGGTTGGGGAAGAAGAAAGAAGGAAACTGAACAAAGGGAAATTGTCACAATTTATTCTTTCTTGTAGAAAATCCGCACTGTCGAGCAAGATGGGAAAACACTAAAACTTCAAATTGTGAGCTTTACTACTACAGCTTGATTTCTTTCATTTCACTTTTACTCTTTTGTGAAATAAATGTTTGTAAAAGTCATTTAAGTTGCCTTTGTTCTTTGCCAATATTTAGTGGGATACTGCTGGACAAGAACGGTTTAGGACTATTACTAGCAGCTACTATCGTGGAGCCCATGGCATAATAGTGAGTGCTAGCCTTTAAAAATTTCTGCTCTATTTAACTTCAATTATTAGCTAATTAGTTACTGTGCCTTCTTAATCCGATGATAACTCTTTGAAATGGCCTCTATGGTAGGTTGTATATGATGTGACGGACCTTGAGAGCTTCAACAATGTCAAACAATGGCTTAGTGAAATTGATAGATATGCTAGTGAAAATGTCAACAAACTTCTTGTTGGAAACAAATGTGATCTTGCAGAAAACAGAGCTGTCTCGTATGAAACAGCTAAGGTGAGCAGAGTTAACTATAATAGACAGATAATTGATCTTCTTTTAAGACTACCATGAGGACTTTTTCCTTCTCAACTGAGAATCTATTGGTTGTGCTCTCTCATTATACAGGCATTTGCTGATGAAATAGGCATTCCATTCATGGAAACCAGTGCAAAAGATGCTACTAATGTAGAGCAAACTTTCATGGCTATGTCTGCTTCAATAAAGAATAGGTAAGACATGCATAGTTTATTTGAATAACACCAAAATCCTTAAACCTCTGTGCAGTTTCTCAAATCATTTGAATCTCATGTATATGAGTTGGTTACCTTACTTTCTGTTAAAGTCCAAATTCCGATATGCTTACAATGCTTATGCTTTCTTACGTATGAATAAGTTTTCTAAAAGTTCAGTATAAGAGCTTTCTGGAACAAGTACACATTAAAGCATAGCAAACGCTGTAATCATCTTGTATCCCACCATGTATGAAATAGCACAATATTGTCTTGAATGTCATATTAAGTAGTATGGTGCAAGGCTGGTATTCCTCACTAGATTCATTTGAGCCCTGACATGGCCAAGCTGTTAATTTCTTGTGTGGAATGCTATATATGAGCAGAGATTAAAAAGTTTAGACCCCTCTTATTAGCCAGCTTTATTTTTTAATGCCACGTGTGCCTGATTAAGATGCTCGTGTTGCTTGTGCATCTTCTGATGTTCCCGTTTTGACCTTCAAATGCAGGATGGCAAGCCAACCAGCAAACGCAATGAAGCCTCCAACTGTTAATATTAAAGGACAGCCAGTTGCACAGAATAGTAGTGGCTGCTGCTCTTCCTGAGGGGTAGACAGTTACTTGCTCAGTTTATTTGTATGTGTTATGGCTAAATCTATCGCTGTCCACTTCATGGATCCATTAATTCTTCAATATCTTTGTCACTCCAATGTTTTCTTTTTCTTTCATGTGATAATGGAATGATTGTAAAAACTGGTGAAATTGGTCAATGTTAGCAATTTGTACACTATATTCTTGTGTTCTAAGGACAAAATAGTCATGCATGAGCTGATGAGCCAAACACAATGTAATCTTGTAGGATCAAAAACTTAGATAACATGAGGTAACACCAGTTGAGTTGATCAAGCAATTAACTTGTAACTATAAGATTTTAAGTTTTACTATACATGTAAATTGTCGATTAATTTTTTTTAGTTTGAACCAACTATGAACAACTTAGGTTAGTTTATCAGCCAAAAAGGGAAGGGGAGACCCCAGGCTGAGAAGCCTAAGTACTAGAGATCAATTGACAGAGTGTGGGAATACCCATCAACGAGACTCTCCAAACCAGGCGGAGGAAGCTCAAAATCACTCCAGTCCATATCCTGAAAAGCACCAATGTTGGCAAGGCAATCTGCCACCATCTTGTGACTTTAGATCATAAGGCAAACTTTACCCGAAGGTTCATAAGGCGAACTTTGTCCAAAGTAAACCTTCTGATAACAGCTATAAGCTTTTCTATAAATCAAAGAAATTAGTGGCTAGAAGGAAACGTAAGATACAAAATGTGAGAAATGCACCAATATAAGGGGAAGATTAAGACCTCACTATTCCATCTAAAAAAAACAAAACTGACAAGCAACATAGTTATGAGTTGTGTCATATGGCCAAAACCAAAACAGTAATAGAGGTAGCATCACATTAGATGAAAGGAGGCTGGATAGGATAGGTGGGGGTGGGGGGTCTGGGATAACATTAAGGAACAAGAAATTTACATCTTCAAGTGTAAATTTCAAGAACCTTTTCTGATAACTTTCAGTCTATTATATTATTCTAGTGAACCATCTCACTTGCCACCTAAGGTTGGGAACTGCCCTGGATCTTCAATGGAAGGCGCCTGAGCCTCCATGAAGCTCATCGTCTTTCCGCCACTGTAACCACCTCTATCGCGCCCACGGCCACAGCCACGACCCCCAGAACCGGAGTACCTCTCACCCTCAGCAGGCTTCAAAAATTCATTAATGCTGACAGACTAAACCCAAGAAAAAACGAAAGGATTAAATTATTTCCCAAAAACACCGGCAAGGAATGGTTCGGGAAAACCAACTCAAATCTGCAATGGGAATTGAAAATATAGAGCTGGATATTTTTACATCCTAATGTCGTAAAATACCTACCTTTTTGGTCTTCTCTGCAGACTCTCTTCTCTTCTTATCCTCAGAGCCCTATAGTAAAGGAACATTGCATCAATAGTGTCAATAAGAGAAATGTTAGAAAATCAAAATAGACGGGAATTTGGTTCAACATATCTTACCAATTTTATGAAGATGTCATCACTAGTTTTCTTGGAAATCTGCTGCATGGATGCAAACTCCTTGGCATCAACCTTCCTTTCCTCGGTTTTAAGCATCTGCAATGCCTTTCTCTTTTCCTCCAGCACCTTCTCATACTCCTCAAGAGTCATCTCCTGTACATTAAAAAAATTATCAAATTTGAAATTTCCGAGAATCAGGATTGCTTGAGAAATTTAATCTTGCAGATTCTGAATGAGGAATATGAAACAAAAAGTTACTGCAATACACTTCAATCAGCCCAAACCACCCATCTTCTAACCCGTTGAGCAAGTTGAATCTTAGGCTCTTAGCTCTTAGAGCGGGTTAAGAGAACAGTTAAGAAAGAGAACAGTTGTAATTTTTAAGAATAATGGTGTCTTAATATAAACTGTTAGGGTAAATGATTATAGCAGGTTAAAACCCCATATTTACTCCAACAAGACCCATAGTTTAAATTGGATGGCTTAAGATACCACCCAATTTTTTCTTAAGCCCTGTTTTGACCCATCCAAAAACTATTAGAAATTATGTCCCAACTTAATTTGGAACTCATCTATCCAAAGTAGAAGCTGGGCCAAACACTAAATATTAAAACAGCCTTAATAAGGTAAGAGCGGAAAAAACACTTTTTAAAGAATATTAAAAGTTGAGAGAACTCAAGTTCAAGTTCCAGCACAGAGATTAATGAGAGAATCAAAATTGGTTTTAATGAAGCAGTGCTGAGATAACTAGAAATCTGAGTAGAAGAAAATAACTGCACAGACGAGAGACGATACATGTTGACATGCATCTATATATGATACTTTTACCTTATCTTCAGGCTTCTTTTCCACAGTGTCAGAAGCTGGATTTTCCTTGTTTGCATCTGTTAATTCCTCTTCATTCGATGGCTTCTCAACGTTTTTATTTTTCTCGCCTTCATCAACTCCTTCAGTCAGTCTGGAAAAAGGAAATAGCCAGAGCATTACGACAATGAGCAATTTACAGAAGAAGACACTTAAAGAAACTATTCCCTTAAACGCATGAGAGAATACTATAAAACCAATACTCACGGAGCAAGTTCATCAGCTTGAGTTCCCCAGTTTCCCAGCCCACCGCCACCTACATTTCTGTTCATAAAGAGAATTTAATAAGCACACAAATGTCCATATTTAGCAGACAAAATGCGAATCTAGTAATCAATATAGTAATCTACCCATGGCCAGTTTCATTGCGGTGATCATAGTAGGCCCTTCTAGGCTGCTCTCCATCAGCCACATCACCATTGCTATAACCACCTCTGCGACCCCCACCACGGAAAGGTCCACGACCACCACCATAGCCACCACGCCTCTCCGAAGGTCTCCCAAAATCTCCCCCTTCTCCAGGTCTAGCAAAACCACCAGAATATTCTCTGTTGCCAAAAGAACCCCCGTTGTTTGATGCTTCCCTGTCAAATCCACCACGACCACGCCCTCGCCCTCTTCCACCACCAAAACGGCCTCCTCCACCTCCTCCATGTGCAGGTTCAGTTCTTGCCTCTCTGACTGTTGGAGGAAACAAACAAAGATAACAATGACATTAAAACATCCTCAGCATACAAAAATTTCATTTGAAATTTGAAAAATGTCTTAGCCATGAGCACACCATTGAGGAAAGAATTGCACCCACAAACAACAACACT
>CM008343.1:16758678-16782284 GCA_002525835.2 Ipomoea batatas
TATATATATATATATATATATATAGTTTATTGTTTGCTATGTATTATTATTGTTATGTTACTAATATGATATGTACTTATGTATAATCAATTATGTAATGTTTAATGTTTGATGAATTATGTTTTATGTGAGTTATATATAAGTTATTTTAATTATTTTTTTTATGTACAAATGATAAAATTTTAAAAAAGGAGTAATAAATTAACAATTTACAAAAAAAAAAATAAAAATGGCGGGGCCCGCCTAGCCCATGGGCCTAGGCGGGGTAGGGCCGGCCAACAAAACTCAAGCCCGCCAAAGAGCGGGCTTTTTGGCCCGCCCCGCCCCGCCAGCCCGTATTGACAGCTCTAATTTTGGTCTCTATTTTTTGAAGGCTACCTGACCTGCTATTATACCAATTGTCAGGATTTAGATCACTTGCTCTGCTATTAGTTGTCAAGATTAAACATTTACTATTAAGTAAAAGTTATAACAAGGAGCAAATATACAATTTTATTTAGTTAATTATACTTAATTAGTAGTTAGCATCAATTAAATTTCAAATAGTTAGCATCAATTAAATTTCGAATGTACATGCACCAAGCAACTAGATGCTAAACTTGGCTTAGGTGCTTAATAGGCCTCCACTCAACGACATTAATTAATCATGATCACATCAACAATTAAATGATTGAAATTGCTATTTCGTGTAAATATATGAACAAAAAAAATGCTTTAATTTGGCCCCTTATTTTTATATACAATAACAAAAATGTAATGCCCAATAAGGTAAGAGCATAAAATTTCAAGACAAAAATAACTTAAATGTGTTGACACGATAGCTACTCACTATGTGTTACAACCTTAGATAGGACCGTAACAGATATGAAACCTTTTGAGTAAGCTTCTAGCTCCTAACTGTATTCGAGACACAACAAACTTCAATTTCACACTTTAAGCGTGTGATAGCTCCATGAAGAATAAAAAGATATTTCTTTGGTTGTTAATCCTCTCATATACAATGCACCTATTTATACTAAATTACTAATACATAAAATAATTAATCTCCTAAAATTATACTAACTATATAAGGTAATGGTTTTTATGATAGGTTGGAATTTTTAGCATAAAATGGCATAGAAAGTGGCTATTTTGTGGTACAAATATATGTGAGGTCCACTTCCGATTTGGATCGGGTCAAAGTGGATTCGAGTTCTTCGTAGTGAGATGAAGAAATTGATATATTGTACGCTCAAAACGGATAATGGGTGAATGAGAAATTGATTATCAAAATAGACCCAATTAAGTTTGAAAATGAAGGTGGAAAGGCTTTGTAAAAACACTTGTCCCACATTGGTTTGAAAAATGGATTTGTACCACTATATATACAAGAGCTCTTTAGAAACATGTTTACTTGTCTTTCTTTTTGTTATTTATATGTTTTGTATAAATATTTTGGTTCCGTACCAAACATTGGTTGGAATTAATTAATATATATGTATGTGTGCGTGTATTGTTTGTGTGGACTTATTCACCACCTACATGATATACATAATTTACTCCTACTAATCTCTAATCAATATTCTTATTATGCACCCTAATTGATTCTTTCTTTTCAGACTCTCCCTAATTAAGCCACTAATTATTTATCTCCTTTTATGCTTAGTTGTAATTTCAATTAAGCCAATATGTTTATTAGTTGTAATAATTTCAATTTGACATTTGTGTGTTTGAACATTAATTTTTGTATGGACTAATTTTATGAAGTATAAACATTTTGTTTTACTTTATATATTTTCAAATATATGTTTTTACTTTATATTTTATTAAAATATGTAAACATACTTATTTAAATTTAAAATTATTTAAATTTTATGAAGTCTTTTTTTTTTTTAGTCTTTTTACATTTATCAGCTTATCAAAAAGTTACTTTTACCAAACACTTCATAACAACTCTTCAAATTTCAGCTTCTTTTCAGCTTTTCAAACTTCATAACAACTTTTCAGCTTTCAGCTACCTTTTCCGCTAAGTTTGTCAAAAATAGCCTATATATTAGTACTAATTCATTTTGGATTATTTACTCGTTTTATCAAATATAATAATGGTGAAGTATAATTCAATCAAATACAAAACACAATAGCTGAATTATGGTGATATATATAAGTAGGGGTGGGAATAGGCCAGGCCCCTTCATAGGGGCCTACGGCCTGGCCTACTTAGGGCTTAGCCTGGCCTAGCCTATTTAATAAAAAGGTCAGGCCTAGGCCTAATTAGAAGCCTATTTAGTTAAATAGGCCTAGGCCTATATTTAAAAGCCTAGCCTACAAGCCCGCAGGCCTAGCCTATTTATATATATATATATTATAATATATATATATTTAATATTTAATTATTATATATTACATTTTATATCTAATATATTTTTATATATATACATTTTAATATTTATATAAATGTTTAATATTTATATACATTTTAATATATTTTTTAGGGGTATACTTTAAAAGGCTTTAAAATGTAGGCCTTAAATAGGTTCAAGGCCTATTTAAACAGGCTCAAAGTCTATTTAGGATCTATTTTGAAGCCTTTTTAAAGGCCTATATGTTAAATAGGCTTTTAAAAAGGCTTCAGGCCAGGCCAGGCCAACTGTAGGCTCAGACTTGAGCCTAAATAAAAGCCTATATACAGGCTCAGGCCCAGGTCCAGGCTTTAGATTTCCATAGCAGGCCCAGGCCTAATTTTCTAAAGCCCGGCTCGGCCTAGCCTATTTCCACCCCTATATATAAGGGCTCTGTTTGGTAAATAATCAGCTTATCAGCCAATTTTGGCTTATTTGACCACTATTAGTTGTTTGGTTAATAAGCTTTTTGTAACTCTAAAATGCTAAAATTCAAAAGGCTACTCAAAGCAGCCTTTTCGATTAGCTTTTTGAAAAAAGAAATTATACCAAACAACTATCCGCTAACAGCTAATTTATCAAACAACTTTCTACAATCAACTAATGTTATCAACAAATCATACCTTCTAACTCAAACAGCTAACAACCATTTTACCAAATAGGACCAAGAACTTTTTGCCCAAGATTCATTTTGCAGGTGGGGATGGTCAAATCTTGGGCGCATACCCAAAACCCTTTCCTTCCTCCATGTCTCCATTTGCATTATATTTCAGGTAGATAGTAGTGTATTACTTTTACATGAGTATACTTTTACATTTGACTTTACAAGATTTCCATCAAATCTTAGCCACAGGCTGTCAATTATGCATGCCAGCCTTACATAGGCCTAAAACATACTTGTTCGCATTTGTGGATATTGGATATACGAGGAATGAAAGCTAAATAAGTTCTTTAGTTTTTTTTTTTCTTTTCTTTTTAATTATCAAAATACAATTAATTAGTACCATTAGAAATGATAGACGATTGGTCGATTGTGAAAAAAATACTATTGTCACTCATATTATCATTTTTTGTAATGAAATTGTTATAAATATTTGTGATCCTCTATAATTTCGTAAAAAAATTTATTAATTGTGATAATAATTGTATTGACTTTAAATTTTGTCACTAATGTTATGATAATTGTGATGAGTAATTATTTGTTACAATGACTTTGTCACTATAATGAAATAGATTAGTATTGTGTGAAGTTATGTTGTAATCAATGTTTGCCACTAGAATTACATTCAAGTTGGTGCCAAAGTAATTTGGTATGAGCTAAGTATTAAATATTGTGGTAAATTAAAATGCAACTAGTTAGTGCATCTTAAAATGAATGTAATTGTGAAAATACATTTTTTTTCCTGTGAAGTGTGAAAAAACATTTTATAATCACTCATTTTTTAACTTTCTTTTTGTGATAAATAAGTACACTATCACTTATTTTACTAATTTGCCACATTAATTTTTTGGAAATAAAAATGTATATGGAATATTACCAAAAAACTATTTTTTTAAAGCAAAAGGCTAAAGTGGATTAATGCAAATGATTCGAAACAAAGTAGGAAGCACATAGTTCCAATACAAAAAACTATACTAATTATAGGCTTCAAATGTTAAAGTGTGAGCAATCTAATTAAACTATCTAGAAACTAAACCTAAAGACCACGCTAAAAAAGACTACATAAGTTGCAAACAATCAGTAATCACAATCTTCGACGAGAAGCTCACGATCCACGAGCCTCGGTGGTCACGTAAGACACCCCGCGCTAGCCATGCCCGAGCAGGCTTTTCTGACCCCGTCGGTGTTAAGTTTGATAACTCCTTAACGCAGAGGGGACAAACATACCCAAATTTGTTTTCCTAGCAAAGGACCATGGTGTTTGAATAAGAGCTTTTGTGACTCCTCAACCTCACATGTTGCACGTCTCATAATTTCCCCAGCTGCTATTGACTCTCTATTGAAACGAGTGAGTTTCTAGCCTTCCATAAACTCCAGAGAAGAAACGGGAATAGACTTCGCCAGCTGCTCTCAATCGCTCCCTATTTAGTGCCTGAACTGTTTTGTTCAATCCATTTCGCCATAGAAACAAGAGAATTCGCGTTGAATCCAGGTGGAACATTGGCCATTTTCCAGCTATCGATCGCCACCGTACGAGAAAATCAGTGCATATCAAAGTAACAAACACTGCAAAGCTTTGAGACTTGAAAATTGGAATTGATTACTAGAACAATATGTTTTGGGGGGAAAGGAAAAGCAGTTTATGTACAGTGCTTGGGAAACGATTATAACAGACTAAGAGAGGTAAAATACAAAAATACCCTTAAGGCTATATGAGTATAGTTCAGCTAGCTTTTGTCTTCTGAATTGGTCTCCTTTCTCTATTTCAACATCCCCCCGTAAGCTGGAGCATGAATGTCTTGAAGGCCCAGCTTAGCATGGAAAACATCAAACAGAGGTTTAGTCAAGGCTTTGGTGAAGCCATCTGCTACTTGATTGTGGGAGTTTATGCTCAAAAGTTTGATTACTCCCTCATGAACCTTTTGCTTGACTACATGGCAGTCAATCTCTCTGTGCTTCGTGCGCTCATGGAAGACATGGTTCTCTGCTATTGCAACTGCAGAGTTATTATCACAGAATAGGGGAACTGGGCTGTTCACTTCTAAATTGAGGTCTGCCAATAGATATATGAGCTATTGGATTTCACAGGTAGTTGATGCTAATGCCATGTACTCTGCTTCAGAAGATGATCTAGAAACAGTAGCCTGTTTCTTTGTTTTCCAAGAGATCAAGGACTGTCCAAGATAAATGCAGTAGCCAATAATGGACTTCCTGCTTTCTATGCAGTTTGCCCAATCAGAGTCAGAGAATCCTTGTAGTTTGAACTAGGGATTTGCAGGATAGAAGAGGCCTTTTCTAGGTGATCCTTTCAAGTTTCTTAGAACCTGTGAGCTGCAACCAAATGGATGTCCCTTGGTTTATCTACAAACTGTCTCAATTGCTGAACAACATGTGCTATATAAGGTCTGGTGTTGGTTAGGTAAAGGAGTTTGCCAACCAACCTTCTAAAAATCTTAGGCTGCTCAAGGAGAGTTCTTTCTAAATTGTTCAGTTTTTGGCCTGGCACAGATGGTGTTTTTGAGGGTTTGGATTCCAGGAATCCATTCTCCTGTAAAATTTCCATAGCATATTTTCTTTGGTAGATGTTGAGGCCCTTAGAATTTCTGAATGCTTCAATGCCCAAGAAGTAATTCATATTACCAAGATCTTTTATCTTAAAAGACCTGTCCAGCAGCTGTTTTAGGACCTTTATTTGATATGAATCTGTGCCTGCAACAAGGATGTCATCAACATATACTAGAAGAGCAAGGAATGATTTTCCTGATTGTTTGGTGAATAGAGAGGGGTCTGCAACTGATTGTTTAAAACCATAGTCTTGTAGAGCCTTGGTTAACTTTGCATTCCATTGCCTGCTTGCTTGTTTCAGCCCATACAAATACCTCATTAATTTGCAAACTTGGTTAGGTTTATCTGTCTGAAACCCTGGGGGCAGTACCATGTAGACCTCTTCTTCTAGGTCTCCATGTAAGAAAGCATTGTTGATGTTAAGTTGTTGAATGTCCCAACCCTTTGCAATAGCAACTGCCAGAAAAGTCTTAATGGTTGTCATTCTAGCCACAGGAGAGAAAGTATCAATATAGTCCACTCCTAGTTGTTGTGTGTACCCCTTAGCAACCAACCTAGCCTTGTACCTTTCAATGGAACCATCAGCCCTATGTTTGACCTTGTAGACCCATTTACATCCAATGGGGGTTTTCCCTGTTGGTAGGTCTGTCAGAATCCAGGTGTTGTTGTGATTTAGAGCTTCTATTTCAGTTTGCATAGCTTGTCTCCATTCCTCACACTTAACAGCTTCCTTGTATGATTGAGGTTCAGGTATAGAGACTATAGAAGCTGCACAAATCCTATGATTGAGAGGCAATTGATCATAGGAAATCACCTTAGTGATGGAGTGTGGTGATGTCCTGTTATCATCAGAATTCATCATTGTGGAGTGACAAATGTAATCCTACAATCCGTTAGGTAAAACCCTTGTTCTTGTTGACCTCCTAGGCTGTGGTAGGTCAATGTGATCATCTGGTAAATGTCCTTCAGATTGGGATTGCCCAATATAAGTTTCTGATGAGTTGCCCTCAGATGGTAACTGCTCAATGTGATCAGCTAGACTGGGGTTTGGCTGTTCATCAAAAAGGATTGTTGAGTGATCAATGTGACCATTATCTCTTACTGCTCCATCACTGTGATGATCTTGATTCTTGTTTCCAAAGATGGTTTGCTGGCTGATTGATTCCCATGAACCAAGTTCTATATCAGTTGGAATGAAGGGATGAGAGGGATTAGCAGCTTCTGATCTGTCATTACTGTGTTTGGACCTTGAGGCTTCTTTTCTGACCTTAAGTGGAAAGGCTTGTTCATAGAAATGGACATCTCTTGACACAAATGTGGTCTTGTCAGTCAAGTCATATAGGATGTAGCCCTTTACAGTAGCTGGAAAGTCTAGAAAAATGCATTTTCTAGCTCTTGACTGCATCTTGTTCCTGCCTTGTGCAATAGTTCCAGCAAAACACAAGCAGCCAAAAGGTCTTAGCTGATTGTAGTCAACATCCTTGCCATACAGAATTTGATAAGGGCTACTTCCATGAAGGACTTTAGTAGGTAACCTGCTGATTAAGAAGGAAGCATGGAGGACACAGTGACCCCAGAATCCATCTGTTACTCCAGATTGGAATTTAAGAGCCCTAGCAATGTTCAAGATGTGCTGATGTTTTCTTTCAGCCACTCCATTCTATTGGGGTGTATAGGCACAAGTTTTCTGGTGTATGATCCCTTTGTCATTGAAAAAACTACTTAGCCTGAACTCTCCACCATTGTCTGTCCTAACCACTTTGATCTTGGTTGTAAATTGAGTCCTCACATAGCTATAGAAATTCTGAAATATGGACTTCACTTCTGACTTATGTTTCATAAGATGTAGCCATGTGAACTTGTTGTGTTCATCTACAATGCATTAAAAAATAGTGCTCCCCTCTCATAGAAGCTACTGGAAAAGGTCCCCACACATCCATATGAATTAGATTAAAAATTCTTTCTATTGTAGTTGTGCTAGTAGGGAAGTTTGGTCTCCTTTGCTTAGCAAAATGGCAAGTGTCACACACAAAGTCATAGTTGCATTTTTTTAGGAAACACAAGTTTTATTCCTTTCAACAATCTCATTTTATTTACAGGGAAATGCCTTAATCTAGTATGCCATAATTTTGTGGAAACATTACTGCAAACAGAATTTGAACTAGAATTAGAAAAACATATTCTCTTCTTGGTAGGAGGCTTGGTGATCAGGTACAGTCCATCTTTCTCATTAGCAAAACCATCCATTATCCCAAAGTGCCCCTGAAGGGTACAAGAATCATCCCTCACAATAATTTCACAATTGGATTGTCTTAGCAATTTGCTAGCAGATATGATATTGAAAGTGAAAGATGGGATAAGCAACACATTCTGCAAGATTATATCCATGTGTAGCTTGACCTGACCTATGCGAGCGACTTCTACTTTATCCCCATTAGGTAACTTTACCAACACTCCATGAACAGAAGTATAGACATCAAAGTACTCTAGGGAACACACAATATGGTCAGTTGCCCCTGAGTCTAAGATCCAAACATTTGAGAGATTTAGAGTAGCATTAACAGAAAGTTTAGAGGTTGACCTGCCTTCATTGTGATCACTTTCCATTGAATGTTTGAAGTCAGGTCTGAGTCCAGTGTTGGTGACTGCCACTACTGCACTGGTGGAGGCCTGATTACCTTGGCTTTGCAACAATGCTATGAGTTTTTGGAGTTGCGCAGTGGAAAGTCCAACATCACCAATGTGATTAACAGAGGCATAAGCATTGGAATTCTGCTGTATCTCTTGATTCTGCCTTCCTTTAGACTTATAGCCTGCTACCCACCCAGGAGAGTAGCCATGTTTCTTGTAGCACTTCTCAACAGTATGGCCTTGCATCCCACAGTAAGTGCACTTAGGAACATTCTTTCCTAAACCAGCATTAAACCTCCTTTTGTTATATGAATTAGATGCTGCCACCACAGACTGCTCTTCTGTGTAGTTCTGTACTGCAATGGTCTGAACAAGATCATTGCCTTTAACATAGATCGAGTTCTTGAGTTTTCTCTCCATTTTCAAAGTCATGTTCAACACCTTTTCCATGGTAGGAATAGGCTCCATAACAAGGATTCCTGACTTGATGTTCTCATATTCCTCATTCAGGCCTTGCAAGAACCTGATAATCTGATCCTCTTCTTTTTCTTTCTGAATCTTACTTACTAGGGCACAAGAACACTTAGGCATACATTCACAAGTAGTGATAGGTCTCATAGCATTTAATTGCATCCATAACGCATTGCTTTTAGTAAAATATTCGTTGATGGATTGATTACCTTGTGAGCATCTATATATCTCATTCTGCAATTCAGCAATTCGGTGAGGATCGACTTGAGAGTATCTTTTCCTGAAACATTCCATATGTCTGATGCGACGTCAAAATAAAGAACTCCTTCTGCAATCGTAGGGCTAAGCGATTTGAATATCCACGAACACACAATGTTATTGCATCTTTTCCAGACTGCATACTTAGGATCAGCTTCCTCTGGTTTCGCGATACTTCCATCCACGAAACCATATTTGTTCTTGACTTCGAGTGCTATCTTCATCGCTCTACTCCAAGAGTTATAGTTGATTTCAGACAGAGGTGGAGAAACAAGTACGAGATTTGGATTTTCCGTGATGTGTAAGTATAGCGGATCATCGAACTTATCGGTGCATTGTGTTGGATTTTGATTTGGATTTGAAGCATCTCCTGCCTGTCCTTCAAATGAGAAACCTTCATCGTTTTCCGCCATTACCACTGCGGCATAGCTTCGATGAAGCTCTGATACCATGATGAGAAAATCAGTGCATATCAAAGTAACAAACACTGCAAAGCTTTGAGACTTGAAAATTGGAATTGATTACTGGAACAATATGTTTTGGGGGGAAAGGAAAAGCAGTTTATGTACAGTGCTTGGGAAACGGTTATAACAGACTAAGAGAGGTAAATAAAATACAAAAATGCCCTTAAGGCTATATGAGTATAGTTCAACTAGCTTTTGTCTTCTGAATTGGTCTCCTTTCTCTATTTCAACAACAACGCCTGAACAAATGATCCAGCGTCTCCTCTTCATCCCCGCATCTCGGACAACCGCCATGGTCGGTCATGCCTCACCATTTTCGTTTTGAGTTGCTGAGTAGACCATTGTTGATTATCTTCCAAATGAAAAGTTTAACCCTCTCTATACATTTGATGGTCCAAATCTAGCCAAAGCCCTCCTCCCTGTCCTACTGCCCAGCAATGACAAAGAAGGTGGTTTTGACAGAAAACATACATATGCTTGTCTATGGCCACGAAAGGGAATCCTGTTGGTTGTCTGTTATTGGAATCAGAGTAGCCCTAATAACATTTAGCATATTGTTAGAGAGAAGATTATCTAAGGTGCCCATATCCCAGAATTTATTATGAGTTATAAAGTAACACACATATGATCACCTTTACTCGGTACATTCACATTATGGATATTCACCAGGGACCTTCTCCAATCCACTAATCATGCCAAAAAGTAATCAACTCGCCGGTGCCTAACTTCCATTTCACCCCCTTTTCAAGAATATTTTTACCTCTCATGATACTACGCCAACCCCATGAACTATTATTCCCAATATTGGAATTGAAAAAATCTCCATCTTTGATGTATTTATCTTTAATTACCTTAACCCACAACTTATTATCCTCGTTGGTGAGGACTTGCCAAGCTAACTTCGTGAGAAAATTAAAGCTAAGTTGAAATCTCTAGCTTTCAGAAGCCCCAAGCCCCCTCGTCCCGGGGTTTACATACCTCAGACCTGTGAATAATCTTTTTCTGTGTTTTCAAAGTGCCCCCAAAAGAAGTTTCTACATATTTTGTCAATATCCTTACATGTACTAATTGGGAGAGCCATGAACTGCATAGTGTACGTTAGGACCGTGGCAAAGAAGCTTGGACGATGACTCTTCTGCCTACCATACTAAAGGAGCTGGCTTTCCACATGGCTAACTTCTTCCTCATTTTGTCAATAACAGGATTGAATATATCCTTAGAAATCCGTTTATTAAGTATGGGGATCCCAAGATAAGATCCTAGGTGCGAGGAGATCATCATACCCATCTTGTCCGCAATGCATTTCTTTAAACCTACATTAGTGTTAGGAGAATAGAAAATTTGAGACTTGAAAAGATTTACCTTAAGGCCAAAAGCTTTTCTTAGTCTATTAAGATAATCCATCATCGTCTTAGCTTGCTGTTCCGAGGCCTCACCAAAAAGCATAAGGTCATCCGCAAAGAAGAGATGAGAAATGCATATCCCGTCTCTTGAGATGTGAACTGGTTTCCAAGATCCTGACGATACCTCCTTCTAGATCTCATAGGCAAGTCTTTCCATGACGAGATTAAACAAGTAAGGAGCCAAGGAATCCCCTTGTCGAAGATCACGCCTCGGCACAAAGGATGGAAGACGTCCACCATTCCAAAGGATAGAGATTTCACAATGTCTAAGAGAAAATAGGATGAAGTCAATAATCTTTCTCGGAAAACCGAAACTCTCAAGAATCTCCTCCAAGAAATTCAAAAACTATCATAGGCTTTATGAAGGTCAATTTTAATCGCCATAATCTCTTTCCTTCCCTTTCTTTTATTCACGTTGTGAATGATTTCATGTGTTAGAATCACATTATCAAGTGTAGACTGCCCAAGGAGGAAACTATTATGACGAGGCCCTATTAGCTTGCACATAATAGGCCGCATTCTATTAACTAACACTTTTAAAATGACTTTAAATGCTACATTGAGCAAAGTAATTGGCCTGAAGTCTGCCGCCATCTTCAAAGTCTAGAATATCATTTTTAGCGATAAGAGTCATGAAAGCTTGTAGCAGAAAATTGGGAACAGAACCCATGTCTAGTGCTTGGCTGACCAGACCCGTCAAGGCCGACCCGACCTCCTCCCAAAAATGCTGGTAAAAGACAGCTGGGATCCCATCGGGTCCCAAACTACCATATTTCTTCATGCCGAAGACTGCTTTCTTCACCTCTTTCATTGGAACTCTACGGTTAAGTTTATCAACTTGATCCCTGGAGATTCTGTAACTAGCATCAACTTGAGCCAAGTTCCCCTCCTCTTCAATCGCCACCCTACAAAAAATTGAGGAAAAAAATTCAACAATATGATTGGAGATAGTCGTAAGATCATCCGTCCAGTTCCCCTGAAGCTTGAGGAATCTGATTTGATCCCTATTTCTTCTAATCACCGTTGGGTTATGATAGAATAAGATATTACATACGATCCCGTCTCTAATCCAGTATTTTCTTGATTTCTAGAACCATAAAGTTTCCTCTTGTTCAAGAACACCATTGAGTTCATTTATGAGTCGTCTCTCCAGAGTCTGTAGGTACGTTGAACCCATGTAGTTGCCAGCCTGTTAGATCCCCAAAATCCTTCCTTCTAGGTGTCTTTTTCGCTTGAAAATATTTCTAAAGACATTCTTGTTCCACTGAAAGCTTTGATCCGTAAAGTCTAAAATAATCTCTTCTATATTCTTGTCCCTTGATTGGGTAGCATTGCTCCAAATGACTCTATAATCCTCTCCAGATAACCATGTCGCCTCAAAACGCTTCGGGCACAAATTACTATTTGGAGAGGTATCTGTCACATCCATAAAATGAATCGGATTATGATCAGAACACAGCCAAGGTAACACTAGCGCCTTACCCTTCGGGAGTGCAAAATGTGCGTCTACATTCTAGAGCACCCTATCAAGCCTACGCATTTGAGTCACCCTGTTGCCCGTCGTCCAGCACCAAGTAAACTTCAGACCTAAGTAACCAGGATCAATCAGTCTACAACTACTGTAAGCATCGACAAATCTTTGTAGGCTAGCATTGTTAATGGAGTCACTACCCCATTGTTCCTCCCCCGAGGCAATATCATTAAGGTCCCCAATGAAAATCCAGGGACCATGAACGTTATCTCCAAAATTTTTACATCCTAGAATCTGCTCTTAGCCAACAGAAATGGTCTGACATAAGCGAAGGTGAAAAATAACTCCACTGCTCCTAGTATCTATGAGGCAGATGACATCGGCTTTGGACATATTTAAGAGCTCCTTAACGTGCTTTTTAACACGTCCATTGACCACCCCTTACAATTCCATGAGATGATTTTTATTGGGAACCAGCAACAGCGGAGGAAGTAAGACAATCGCCTTCCTCGGGCGTGGAACCATTGGCAATATCCAAGTCTTGAACCCCGAGCTTGTCCTGAGGTTGAAACTAGGGGAAGGAGGACCCGCACCAAATTGGAAAACACTAGGCGCAGTCCTTTGATCAAACCATACATTATCAACACAATATTCCAGACCATTAGCACGATCACCACGACCACCCCCTCGATTTGAGCCACGACCCCGAGCTTGGAGACCACCTCTATTTTTATTTTTGGGCTGATGACTAGGTGATTCGTCATAGGTGGCGTCGAAGAACAGGCTTGGCCAGCCACCAAAATGCCATATGTTTCTACCCTCCTTGCACCTTGCGAAGACACGTGGAAAGGGTTAACCACAGAAGGACTATTATTAACAACCTTACCTTTACGCTTTTGATTATTTCTATCGACATCTACATTCTCAGGTTCACCCGCCAGCACCTCAAACTGGTTACCCTTGTTTCGTGGCGACATTGGTGAATTCTTTGTCTGGCAATTAGCTTTATTCTGTCCCACTGGTTTATTTTTTCTTGTCACCAGCATCTAGGACCCAAACCGCCGATCACTGCGCTCAGACTCCATGTTGGGATTAGGTAGACTCTCTTGCTAGCTTCCTTCCTCTTCGATGTTAGGAGCCGCATTAAGATCTATACTTGGCTCCTCAATAGTTTTACCTTTGTTCAGGAGGCAGCTTTGTTCACGGTGCCCTCATATTCAACGGTTTGAACGAAATTTCTAACCCACACCTCCGAGACCATTGGTTTGTCAAGATCAACCTCACCAGCTGCTCTCGCAAACCGCCTCCTTTCCACCGTAGTAATCGTCCGATCGAGTTTCAAAGGTTTTCCAACGTTCTAGAATATTAGTTTTATGATATCGTCTCCGAAATACTCAACCGGAAGATCAGGTATCCTAACCCAAACAGTCATCTTGGAAATTTTTGCCATCCTGGGCTTGTATTTTGATTCCCATCTCTAGGTAACCAAGTAGTTGTCAAAGATTTTCCACGGCCCGTCAAGAAGAACGTGCAGGTAGTCTGTCTTGTTGTCGAAGCACGCCACGAAGCAACCATAACCTATATCAATGAGATTAAGACGTCCCTACGATTTCCAAAGATTGGGGAGTCTTTGGTTCAACACGCTGAAGTTGATGTTTTTGCCAAGATATTTGATAATGAGTGCCAACCTCCATTCTTGACACAATTTCTTTCTAAATTTCTTTGGGGTTTTAACTCTCGGTATCCCATCAGATTTCACGGGTTCCTCCATCTCGGAATCAGATTCAATCTTAGGTTCTTCAAACGCCCAATCATTAGTGTCTGAGGAATGAGTTTCGTCAACAATAAACGAGTCGTAGCCACCAACCATATCGGCAAAGGAGCATTTTGTCACCCTAAACTTCTTGAAGAATCTCTAGGAATGGTCTCCCTCTATCATATGGTCGTCCGGTGGAAGATCGACCGGATCGGGCCGCTGACGTATGGCCGCCACCCCTCCAGGCTACTGCTAACGGCTAGTAGAAGGTGGAGGACTAACCTAAAATAATCAGACTATAGACAGACATAATCGTTCTCAAAAACGAGAGAGCATCGTTCCCTCGCACTTCAATTAGTCGTATATATAGTAGATGGAGGTTGACTATTCAGTTCTTACTTAATGTCTCAATTATTCAATTCTTACTTAATAAGGTCTCAACTATTCAATTCTTCTTACTCAATAAGGTCCTCAACGAATGATTGATTTGTGAATTATTGAGTAAGAATTGAATAGTTGATGGCGTAATAAGTAAAATTGATAGTCGATGACTAATTTGTGAATTATGGCATAGTCGATGGCTATTTTGGGTATTTACGCTAATTACAACCAGAAAGTTTAATAACATTACAACAATTTACTAAGCTAATAAAATAATAATTACAAACATGAAGTATAAATTAAATAACCCCAATTTTTTTTTAAAAGAGGAAAAAAAAGGGTGAAAATGCTTGGCAACTTATTCAAAGTTGTTCATCCATATATACAATGCAAGTTGTAATCCCCTCTCCTCAAATTCCATCTTTTGCTACAACAATTCATAGATATATTAGAACCAATCTCACTGTTACTTGAAGAGAAAAAAGAAATTATGTTGAGAAATGGTGTGACATAATAATGTAATATATTAGATTGATTTGCAAATTCTAGTAGCATTGCAGTATAAACAAGCTATTCCGAAAGTAGGGAGAAGCAATACACCCTTCAATTTGCCAAAGCCCAAAAGAGAACAAAGAAACTAAACCAAAATGGCATTTCTTTTTACCGATATAATACTTTTAAAATATTTAAATGAGATGAGGGGAGAAAAGATCACTTGAATCAACCTTAATGCACATGAATTTGGCTACCCAGAATGTTTATAAAACAACATTAATTAAGTAATCATGAATTTACAAATAAAAATGGATCTACTTGGCTAGAACTGCTTATTTATCATGTGAAAATTTGAAGTTAAAATGACAGGAATAATAATTAGTGGGGAGCTAGAAATGAAAAATCCAAATTCATATTCAAAATCCCTCTCACTCACAATACCACTGATTCATAATGGGCCATTGTTAATAGCCGTCGAAAGAACGAGAATCTTAAATAGGCCCAGATCGAGAGATCCAATTTAAATTTATCTTAGGGCCCGTTTGGAAAGCAGAAAAATGACTTCTGCAAAATGACTCATTTTCCGGAAAACAGTTTCATTTCCAATGTTTGGATGTATTATGGAAAACTGTCTTTGTGTGTTTGGTTCATTTTCTGGAAAATGAATAGAATTGTATAATTAAACATTGTAATTGTTTTATTTAAAATATAAAAAATTATAATAGTTATTAAAATAATGATATTTAATAAAAAATAGAATTTATAAAAAAAATAAAAACTTAAAAAAAAATTAAAAATGTAGCAAAGGTTTTCGGCGATTTCCCTAACTCCTTGGTCCATGGTCATGGGCGATATGACTTGATTTTGGTCGAAAACATGCGAAACAGCTATTCCGGCGATTCCGTAAAATGACTTGCGGAAAAAAATTCCGTAAGTCATTTTCCGGAAAAATGAACTGATTTTCCTTGGTCAACGGAAAACATTTTCCGTTGACCACATTTTCCGGACATTGCTAAACACAGAAAACTCGGAAAACATTTTCTGAAAGTCATTTTATGAATTACCAAACACACCCTTATAATTTAATCATGAATTCTTAATTTCTTTTAAGAAAAAAAAAAAATAAAAATAAAAAACTTCTCCCTTTATTGATATCTTCTTAACAGCTTCTATACATCATGGCCCAAAAGTGACCTCAACAACATTACAAGCTTCTATCCTGTATCCATCATGGCCCAAAAATGAATTCTTAATTATTTAAAAACACAATAAGGTGGCAAACTTCCAAGCAATTTATATCATGGACCAGGTCTACGTAACATTATGGACTCTAGATCAAAATGACGAGGTACATAATTTATATTTGTAAAATAAAAAATTTAATAACAGAAGACACAAAAATTCACAGCATAAGATACATACACATGTTATATATTTACTTATTTTTCAAATTTGATTTAGGTAGATAATTTCTGTTAATAGGCTCAAAATTTCAAAACACAAGAAATGAAAACTCAACATAAGACACAATAATTAATTTGTTTCAAGTACAAAATTTTATAACACAAGATCGCACAGAAAAACTCACAACATAAGATATATACACATACACCAGGGTCCACGGTGCACTATGAACCTTAGTCTATGGTATAAGGATTGAAAGTTTAAACTTGCAATTGTACTAGTTATTTACACTTTTAACACATGTTACTAAGCTAATAAAATAATAATTACAAACATGGAGTATAAATTAAATAACCCCAAAATTAAAAGAAGAGAAAATCTAAGTCATTGATCTCTAGCTTTTGAATGCTTTGCATATTGATTTAGTGGCTATGTATATGAATATTTTGAATATTTTGATTTACTGACTAAATATGTATTTGAAAATTTAAATACTTTAATATCAATTTTATTGATTTGTGATATTTTTAATATTTATTGGTAATATATTTATTTATATGCTACTAAATTGTAATGGCATTTTGTTATGAATATTGTTGCGCAAAATATAATTCTTCGGCTTTCAACCAAATGGAAAGACTCTTTTCTAACTTTCAAACAAATAGCCAAGGATCTCGTGGTCCAGTGGCATCAAATCCTTCCCTTTATACGGGAGGTGGTGGGTTCGAGCCTTCAATAGGTTGAGAAAGTAATTATGAACAGATATTGTATTGCATTTAGACAAATACCATAGAATGAAGATATTTTTAAAAAAATCATTCATTTTTTAGAAATTATTTTTCATAAAATATTTTTTGCATTTATAAACAAACCCTAACTCTATTCATTGGCGCCAATGAACATAAAAAGTTTTATTCTCAATCATAGTTGAAAAAATTGCTAGGCGCTCCTCAGATGCCCAGGGGCGCCTAGGCGGCAATTAATAGGTACCTAGGCGCCTGTGTATTTTTTAATTTTTTTTTAAATTTTTTAATTTTTTAAGACTAATACTTTAATAGTTAATACTAAACTATTAAATATTAACCCAAGAAACATCTAGAGTTTGAAAATTTTAGGGTTAGTTCAATCAAAGCGATGTGGTTTTGTGTGAAATAATTCATTAAAAAAAAGAACAATAGTTAATCGGCCGACTAGGCGGTCAGCGCCTAAATGCACCGACTATAGTAATACACTAGGCGGCCGGTCGGCGCTTAGTGTCTAGGCGTTGATTAATCGGCGCTTAGACGGAATTTTTGCAACATTGTTCTCAATATGAAGTTAGAAGATAAACTTGAAAAGGGAAAGTGGCATTATTCTGTTTGTTTTAAAACCAGTAAGGCCAAAAGTGCATCAAATAACAAGTAAAAGGATTATTTCAGCGTCAAAGTGTGTAACACAATATGCCATGAAGTTATAAATGCATCCAAAACAAGAAATAAATATATTTCAAGAATTCAAACAATATCAACCAAGTAAAATAGCATGGAATGGCAAGTGTAGCTAGGGAATTTCATTGTTAGTGTGTATTTGTGTAACACATGCCATGAAGCCATAAATGTAGCCATGCCAGCTAAAACTAACAAGAAAATAAAATATTTCAAACCATACTTGCTAAAATTTGCGAACAATATTGTTGGGTGGTGGTTTGGAGAGTCGAGTTTAGCATCTTGTCATCAAAACATGTGATTGAATGCTATATGTAAGTATAAAGAAATAAAGTTGTCTTCACTACTAGCTAAAACTTAATTATGGCTTAGTGATAAATGCTTAATCTAACAATATAATTGGCATCTGAGCATGTCATAGGACATGCTGTGTAGTTGAGGTTGACTAGTGCTGAAAGGGGATTGCCGGGTAGCGACTGGGAGGCATCCTGACATTGAAACATGGCATTGACTGCTACATAAGTATAAGGAAATAAAATTACACATTCACTAGCTACTAGCTTTAGCTTTTGGCTAGCGACTTGGAGGCATTCTTCCATCAAAACATAGTACTGACTGCTACGCAAGTATAATGAAATAACGTTGCGCCTTCACTATTAGCTTTAACTTTTGGAGGTATTGTCATCGAAACGTGATGCTAATTACTACACAAGTATAAGGAAATAAAGGTGCGTCTTCATAGCTAGTGTGAGAATATATGTATGACACTTCATTAATTTTTCAAGATTTGTGACTTTAGTGGTAAGCGGTAACCCTAGGCGGGTTGGTTTGACATTTAACTTAATAAGCACAAGGTTTCAAGTTTGATTCTCCCTGAGTCGTTTGTTGATTTTTTTTGTTTGAGCCGGTCAGTTATGCGCAATATTGTAATTATAGAAAATAATGTTAGTTCTATATTTTTTTTTTTTGGATCAAAGGAGGGCACCAAGGAGACAATCGAATTCCTCTTACAGAATGTTAACTCTAGATTTAATTTGCTACCAATCCATCCAGTTAATATTCTCTTATCTGCATTATTATCAATTTTGGGTTGCCTTTTTTAAAAATATACTAGCATTTTGTATGTGCAATGGGTGAAAATTCATACCTAATATTAAAATATTGATAAATAAAAATAATTTAAAAATTATAGTTCAAATTATATTTCACAATTCCTTATAGTGATCGGTTTTAATTATCATATTTGAAAACTATAGAGAGAAGAAAAAATAATTTATATTTTGGTTTAATAATAATGTTAACAATTTTTATAAAATTTATATTTAAAATAAAAATAAAAAATCTATAATGTAATCTAAATTGACACATATCATCATTTTATATATAATTCACTACATTTCAAAAGACTTTTTTTTTTTTTTTTTGGAATACATTACAAAAGACTTAATTCAAAATAAAGAAGGATTTCTTTGTTTACTAAATTTGAAAAACAATAACATTATTATTAATTAATTTTGTTTGTTTAACTAGCAAAACATTACTATTAAGACATTGGCAACAAATATATTTATTTTGCCACTCAATATGATGACTTCAAAATTTTCCAATATTAGCGCATGACTTCCCGCCATTTTTTGTTCCTATTTTTTTTAGGGGGGGGGGTGGAGATCATAGGGGTACCCGACGAAACAATCAAATGTTACATTTTGCACCTTTCCAAAGTGCCATATTGACTCTGTCGATCTCGAGATGACCCATATTTCTATTTGCGGACTCTGAAACTCGATCCAATCACATTTTCTTTTAGGTGTCAGCTTGACAATCTCATTAGTCGCAATGTTCATTTTATGGGAGATATAATCAATGATAACTTCTCAGTCGTTGATCATCAAGTCCTTGAAATTTTGTATAATTTTTCCTCATTTTTTGTTTCTATTTGCGGACTCTGAAACTCGATCCAATCACATTTTCTTTTAGGTGTCAGCTTGACAATCTCATTAGTCGCAANTGTGTGCCACTATGAGATTCTATATACTTTTGTTTTAGATTTTGGATCTTTTGGAGACATGTTTTGAGGATTGATATCTATGCAGTTCAGTTCTTTTGGTTAGCCTGTGCATCTAGGCTGTGTTTTCTTACCTAGATGTGGCATGATGCCCCGTAGGTTATAAATCGCTTCCGCTATGTTATGTTTTATAGTTGAGATAGGCAGCTTTTGTGTTAAGTTTTATCTATCTCAGCTTGTGAAAGGTTGGGGTGTCACACCGCTACCCACTGGAGCGCCTCCTTGTATGTCAACGGTGGCCTGAGGATGAAATCTTGATACAAAGCTTTCGCTCATAACGATGAATGGAGGACGTTTATGGTCGTCCGTTCATCCATCGTCTCCACTTCCCCGACCGCATTCTTCCATTTTACCAAAAAATCGGTCAACGTTTCCCTTCCTTATGCTTAGCAACCTTGAGGTATGTAAAGTGTCTCCTAACAACCTTGGAGGTCGCGAAACGCTGCATGATTCTCCTCGTGAGCTCGGCGAAACCATCGGTGGACTTTGGTTCTAATGTTTTGAACCATTCGGCTGCTCGGCCTTCCAAAGTGGATTAAAAAGCTCAGTAAATGACTGCGTTGGAAACCCCCATCATCAACATGTTGTCGTAGTATGAGTTGAAGTGCTCCTCTGGATCCGTCTTGCCACTGTAGCCCTTGTTTCCGAGAACACGCAAGTCCATCGGGTAGTGATGGTTCATGATCTTATCAGTGAAGGGTGTTGCCAACAATGGGGGTGCGGTCTCACCCGAACGGGGATTTTGCTCGTTTTTTCATCGATTGAACTCTCGTTGAACCTGATCCAGAATGCCTCTTGGTAAGTCATCTCAACGGTCTCCTCCACAAGCCCTGTGTCTATAGGTCCAGGAAGTACTACTTTTCTCTGAGTCCCCTCTGTGGCTACCAGTGGGTCGGTCCACTGACAGTCTTCCTTCTTTGCGGACGCTGAGTCACTCCCTCGCCGATTGTCGCAAATGCTCGAACACGCTCCTCCTTTGGGGAGAATCGGCCTCACACCTCTCGACCGATCTCATCCTTGTTCGAACCGGACGTCGAGGCTAGACTAGAGGTTCATGCTGAACTAACGCTCCCCTTCTTTCTGATTGTACGCGGCGAAGCTTGGGCTCTCCGGTACTGAACTCCCTTGTAGGCGGCATGGCGGAAGCATTTGGGACCAGCATGTATGTAGGTTTTGGATACATGGCGGGACCTGGCTGAAAATGATATAGAGGTGGCGAGTAGTACTGCGGGGTGTGCTGCGACCATTGATAATTAAGATCAAGGACTCCCATTGGGTTAACAGGATAAGGATATGGCATCTGGTTCGGCACGGCCAGGTACGTCGACACCTAGTGTATAAATTATTGACCGGGTCTGGCTGTGGTACCACTTCGGGCCGGGTACGATTTGACTCCATGTGGGTATTCAAGTGGGAACGCAAATCTTCATTTTCAGCATTCGGGTCGTTGAGAAACTCTATGCCCTCTACGTCGGGCTCGTTAAAGAAATCTAAGTATGGATACATGTTCTGGGACCGGTGCTGGTAGGTGCTGCGTTGATGTCGGCTCCCCACAGATGGCGCCAAATTGATATAGTAAGTACTAACCGTATGGAGTACAATTATGTATTTGGGTCGATTCGGGCCAATGTACTTTATCGCTTGGGTCAGAGTCTAACTCGAATGACGTGAAAGTAGGTCAGAGGTTCCCGACCTCCTATATAGCTTCTAGAAATAGCCAAAAGTTCATCTCTCTTGCATTTAATGCGGTATTTATAGGACAGCTAGGAGACAAGTTTCGAGTCCTCGGCATGCTAAGCACATGGAGCGCATGCACCGGTTCTGATCGGATAGGGCTATAACCGTACACGTGGGGTGAGATGTCCTTCATGCTTCTTGGGTATTTTAGCCAAAGGGAAAGGCAGTACGGTCGAGCCAAGCCCGAGAGGTCGGTGCGAGGTCTTGATATTGGGAGATTCGGGGAAGGGTTCACAAGGTCGGTCCTCCACGAAGATTAGGAAGCGCACCGCTTCAGGTCAGCGTTGGTCGGTTCGGGATCCAGTCTTGGCGTGTATTTAGTCCCGACCGTCTGTATAGGTCCCGATCCCGATGGATATTCCCTATCACTTACAATTCTACCGGAAAATAAAACAATTTAAGAATTTCATTCATCTTCTTGTATCTCATAAGTTTAAATCTTAAACCTTGTTGCTTTTTATGATGGAGATTTAAAACTTATAGAAAAATGATTACACGCAGATCTCATTTCCTCACTTCCCTCATACCAGTTGCTCCACATATTTTTCTAACAAAAAGTAGTGATGAAATTGCAAATTAATGATGTCTAAGTATAACCTAATTTTAAAAGTGGAAGAGCATTGCAGAGCTAAAGATATTCTTAGAACTCAAACATCTAAATCCCCATAATGACGTGTAGTAGATATTGTGGACCATGTATCTTGGTCGAAAAATATGCTTCCTTAGATTCTTCTGTATAAATAAAATTAATATATACAAAATATATCATTAAAAAGTTTTAATTAAAATCCTTTAAGGGTCCGTTTGGAAAGCAGGAAAATGACATCTGGAAAATGAGTCATTTTTCGGAAAACAATTTAATTTCCAATGTTTGGATGTATTATGGAAAACTGTCTTTGTGTGTTTGGTCCATTTTCTGGAAAANAAAAAAAAAAAAAAAAAAACTGAATCTAGCACAAACTCAACTTCAAAATACTCGCACATAATTGACTATAGAGAGGTGCGTACAAAAATATACTGCTCAACAATCACCTCTAATGGTACAAAAATGCAGAGACCACTTATTGAAATAATACAGCAAGTGCCAATAAATAAAGGTCAGGTCTTAGCACCAAATGCATGAAGATCATGCAGTTGGCCTCTGCTAGTGCTAACCAAGCACCGCTCTGATCTATATTAGCCCAGAATATAGTGTGGTGACAAAGCTGGGTCATATGATGTAATCAGACCATTCAGAAATGAATGAGGTATGGTCCATGGACTCTCCAGGCACTCCCTCGTGTTTAGTCGGCTGCTCCTTCCCTCCTACTAGCCTTGCAGGATTCCCCACTGCTGTTGTCTGTGGAGGCACGTCAATCAGTACTACTGAACCAGCCCCAATCTTGGCCCCCACACCAATCTTTACATTTCCAAGTATCGTTGCTCCTGCACCAATCAGCACCCCGTCACCAATCTTAGGGTGCCGGTCACCACCAACCTTACCAGTGCCTCCCAACGTTACATGGTGGAGTATTGAGACGTTGTTTCCAATAACTGCAGTCTCACCAACTACAACTCCAGTTGCATGGTCAAAAAGGATGCCTTTTCCGATCCTGGCTGCAGGGTGGATGTCAACAGCAAAAACATCTGAGATCCTGGATTGAAGCGCAAGAGCAAGGGGCCTTCGGGATTGGTTCCAAAGCTTGTGAGCTACTCGATGGGCCTGAGGTATATGGAACCACCTGTTAAAAACTGTATTTCTTCACACGTAGTAAATACTTTCATAAGTAACATGGGTGGATCATGGAGTATTCATACTCCATAATTATATAAAACAGCTTTGCCAAACAGGCCAGAGTAGTTTATCTTGGTTTCTCCCGTCACAAAATCAAACCTAGAGCAATCCTCCAGCCACAATAGTTTCAAACAAAATACTAGCAAAGACCCAAACAAACAAGTTTAACTCTCACAAGATCCCAGTTTTCCACAGCAAGAACTTTCCATACAAAGTTAAAAATTAAATCAACTTTGTGATACAAAGTTAAACAAAAATCATGCTTTGT
>CM008343.1:16839086-16855458 GCA_002525835.2 Ipomoea batatas
ATATATATATATATATATATATATTAATCTCTTAAAGAGATTACAAAGGATATATATATATATATATATTATAATTTCTTAATTTAGCAATTTCCTTATTTATCATTTCTATTATTTCTCTATTATTTAAATTCTATAATTCTATAATTCTATAATTTCGATTATTTGTTTTCGCATTATTCCAAAATATACCTAACAGTTTAGTTGTGCATCTAGTATTATTATTGTTTTGCATCTAGTATTATTATTATTATTGATTTTGTTATTGTTGCAAAAATCGGGCAGTCTATGCGTTATGCGCCCCTAGACTGAAGCAAATCGATTCCTAGGCCGTCGCTAGCGCCTAACTTGGCCGACTAGGCCGAATTCGGTTGAACTAACTTGGGCGAGTCGGCCTTGTTAACTTTTAACTAGGTTGTCAAGCAAATTGATCCCTAGGCAGCCGCTAGCGCCTAACTTGGCCGACTAGGCCGAATTCGGTTGAATTAACTTGGGCGAGTCGGCCTTATTAACTTGTTAAGTAGGTTGTAAGGGTAAAATAGGTAACAACCACAAATATTAAACAAATACAATGTTGGGCTACATGTTTCCTTTTTTACTCATAATGAAAATAAAAAATGAAAATTAAGTTCAAATCCAATCCTAATGGGTTTATTATTAATTCTAGACAAATTAGGCAAGTTGGCTACAAATGAAAGAAGACAATAATTAACTAGGGAAGTCAAGTGCTTGTTGAGGAGATGATAATGTCTAAAATGAGCTAAAGAGCCCTTAGTAGTTAGTACTCCAAGAGCCAAATATAGCAAGAAAATGAGTGAAAATCAAGCCCATGGAGTTCGATCTAAACCAAGCCACCAACCACCGTCTGCCCTCCTCCCCATCTTGGGTGTACGCCTTAATGGCACTAAAGTCGCCTAGCAATGGCTTGCCGCGCCTACCTTCCATTTTCTCATGTGCTACTGTGCTCGGGGTAGTGGGGGCGGGCCGGGGTGTTGGGCGTCGGCCGAGTTGATCGAGTTTGACCCTTGCTCGATTCGAGACGTGACGTTATGGCTTACTATAGACGAATGTGGTTAATAGTTAATGTCCACATACTTATCACCAATTAGCTTTAAGTAGAATATGACAACCAGATAGTCAAGAAAACTCTGTGGTTAAGCCGAGGTCAGCCAAATCTAGTCCCATATGGGATGTGCACGTAGGTCGGCGAGACGTAGCGTTGTGGTTTACCATGGAAAGATGTGGTGAAATGATTAATGTTTTAAGTAGGATATGACTACCAGATGGCAAATTATGCTATGGACTCGAGTCTACCTTGCAAGGTGGACCCAAGTCCATGTTCACAATTTAAAAACTTCACAATTTTAGAATTCTATGTTCACAATTTTAAATCTTAATATACAAAATTATATTACTCAATATTCACAATTTTTGAACTCTATATTTACAATTTTGTTACATAGATTCAAAAATTGTGTTATACTATTAAATATAGAGTTATGAAATTGTGAACATGGAGTTATGAAATTGTGAACATAGAATTATGAAATTGTGAACATAGAATTATGAATTTGTGAACATGGAGTTATTAAATTGTGAACATGAACCTGGGTCCACCTTGCAAGGTGAACCCGGGTCCATGGCATAACAACTGCTACCAGATAGCCAAGAAAACTCTATGGTTAAGCATATTTGACTTACAGCAGTCACAGGATGGGTGACCCCAGCACTGAGATCCATCAGGGGGACCACCCCATAATGTTTTCTCGTGGCTAATAAAAGACGGTAGCTCAGTGGTGGCACGCTCGTCGTGCCCGACAATAGGGTGGTCGGCTAGTACTGTCAAAGCGGGGGAGGGCCCACTCCATCGCGGGCCTAATCTCTGGCGGGCTTTTGCGATTCATGCAACCCTAACCCGTCCCACGCGGGTTAGCAAGCCCCGCAGGCTTTATTAGTTCTTTTTTTTTTTTTAATTCATTTGAAATTAAGTAAATAACTTTAAAAATGAATAGAATTAAAACACACTACGCTTCAGACTTAATAATCAAAGTTCATTGACGGTAAAAATGTTACCGGGGTATATTGAGATCTGAATAGTAATAGTGGAATACAACGAGTAATCAGTACAAGAGTGTTCGTGTGTGAAAACCAGCCCCCCATCCTCTACCACAAGTCTGCTACTTATATTATGGCTGCAACGACTCTTCTTCTAGTGAGTGTAACGGAGTGCTGGTAATGGTGAGCATTCATTGAGTGCTGGGTCATGATAATGGAGAGCCGTTGGAGTAATTATCATCCAATCAATGTGTCATCTTTGTGTAACGGGTGACCGTTTGTTGCCTTCGGGTCAATGCCGATGATTCGGGTCAGGTGCTGATGCCCAATTATCCTATCACCAGTCCCCCCCACTCCCTAGCCAACGAGAGTGGTTGAAGTGGTTTGGGAGTAATGACTTGTGTAAAATAAAAAAATTTTGAACGGTAAGATAATTGTGGCCGAGGTGCGGGACCTCGGCCAATGAGGTGACGACCTCGGCATATTTATTTTTTATTTTATTTTATTATATATATATATATATATATATATATATATATTTGTTTTGTTTTGTTTTCTATTTGTTTTGGCGTTTTGCGTGCGAGCTCATTTCGACCGGCCGTAGGCTCGGTCAAAGGTTAGCTCTCCCGTCAGGTAGCTAGCGAGATCGGATCTTTGCCGGCCCTAAGGGACTAGAGTGTGGTGTTTTTGAAATCAAGCCTCCAGCTTGACCCAAAAAAACTCTCTCCCGTCAGGTAGCTAGAAAGATCAGATCTCGTACCGACCCCAAGAGAATAGAGTGTGGTGTTTTCGTAACAAATCCTTAAACTTTACCCAGAAAACACCCTCCCGTAAGGTAGCTAGCGAGACCAGATCTCGTGCCGGCCCTAAGAGAATAGAGTGTGGTGTTTTCGTAGCAAAGCCTTAAGCTTTACCCAGAAAATAGCCTCCCGTCAGGTAGCTAGCGAGACTGGATCTCGTGCCGGCCCTAAGGGAATAAAGTTTTATTTTATTTTATTTTCACGGAATTTGAGAGGTGACGCCACTTGAGGAGGTGACACTGCTTGAGGAGGAGACGCCACTTTAGAAGGTGACACTGCTTGAGGAGGTGACGCCACTTGAGTATGTGACGCCACTTGAGGAGGTGACGCTGCTTGAGGAGGCGACGCCACTTGAGGAGGTGACGCTACTTGAGGGGGTGACGCTACTTGATGAGCAGGACGCCACTGGATAAAGAAGAGGCAAACGCCGCTGATGAGGAGGCGGACACCCTACTCTGGAAGGCACCGGGGCAGCCTTTTTTTGTAATATGTAGAGCTTTGCCTGAGATTTCGCCTCAGCTCTCAACGAGAGCACCAATGACGGTAAAAATGTTACCGGGGTATATTGAGATCTGAATAGTAATAGTGGAATACAACGAGGAATCAGTACAAGAGTGTTCGTGTGTAAAAACAGCCCCTCATCCTCTACCACAAGTCTGCTACTTATACTATGGCTACAACGACTCTTCTTCTAGTGAGTGTAACGGAGTGCTGGTAATGGTGAGCTGCATTGAGTGCTGGTAATGGTGAGCATTCATTGAGTGATGGGTCATGATAATGAAGAGTTGTTGGAGTAATTATCATCCAATCAATGTGTCGTCTTTGTGTAACGGGTGACTGTTTGTTGCCTTCGGGTTAGGTGCTGATGCCCAATTATCCTGTCATTCATAATAAAATATCAATTCATTAATCATTACACACATCAGTCCAAAACACACTACGTTCAAGAATTAATATTCAAAGTTCATAATCACTACACACATCAGTCCAAAACACACTACGCTTCAAAATTAATATTCAAAGTTCATAATCACATATCAAATTCCAAAACACACTACGCTTCAGAAAATTCAGTTGAAACAAGAATATGAACATCTTCAACACCACCATCATCACCTATGCAAAAATTAAGAAAATTGAGAACATATTATTATTTATGATAATTAAATCATTAAAATGTTGAATAAATTGTATTAGTGAATTACCTTTGTCATCTAACTCAAAACCGCTTAACCAATTGCGAGTACAAATCAATACTTTAACATTTGAAGAAAGCAAACAATTCATATACTTGTTCAACAGACTACCTCCTATACTAAAAGTTGATTCAGATGCCACTATAGTAATAGGAATACTTAACACATCACATGCCATTAAAGATAACTCACCAAAGCGATGCTTATTATCCTTCCAAAAGTTCAGGATATTCAAACTAGCATATGACTTCATATCCATCTATGGCTCATCCAAATACACATCCAAAGTAGATTTACCATTTTGCACATTATATTGAACACAATATCCAAGGAACTCATCTTGTACAATACATCAATAAGAAATTCACAAATATTAGAATAAGAATTAAGAAAATAACCCAAAAATCCACACTAAGATAAAATACATACATCAAAGTCATCACTTGCTTCCATTGCTACAAGATTTTCACATCGACTAGTAGTTATAGTTGAACTAGTCTTCGCGGTCAAAGATGTGACTTTATATGCTTCAAATAGCATATACAGCTTGTTATTCACAGCATCCAACTTTTCTTTGTAAGTGCTTTTATCCAACTTTTTATAGCAAAACTCCAAAAGCTTATATTTCATTCTTTGATCCAAGGCAGCTCTCATTGCTAAAATAACACTATATTGCTCCCAATATTTATCAAACTTGATTTTCATTCTACAAGCCATCTTTTTAATCAATGAATCTCCCTTCTTCATATTCATTATTAGCGGTTGGAGTGGCGAGCTGGAGGTAGGAAGGCGGAGTGGCAGGCTGGCGGCAGTGGCTGGAGGCGAGAAGGCGGAAAAGGCACTGAGAGGCTTGTGACTCTCGTCCGGTCCGCTGGTCGACAAAGTGAGAGATGGATTTAGGGCTAAGAATGAAAAATCTAAGATATTAATAATCATAGATGATAGACAAATGAATAAGCAAAAAAAAAAAGAAAAACAAAGTGAGAAAAAAAACTAGAAATTAATGGATGGCTTACCTGCGGAGGCCGGTGACTCAGAAAAGATGAAACTGGAGAGGCGGGATGACGGCAACGGCTGAAGGTGAGATGGCGGAGTAGCGGCAGTAGCTGGAGGCGAGAAGGCGCTGAAAGACTTGTGACTCTCGTCTGGTCCGCTGGTTAACAAAGTGAGAGATGGATTTAGGGCTAAGAAAGAAGAATCTAAGATATTATATATATACTTATTTATTTAAGTCTGGCCCGCTCCTTCGCAGGCCATAGTTTTTATAACCCTAACTCATCCCACTGCAGGGTGGGTGCAGACCAGCTCGCGGGTTTCGGCTTTCTTTCACAGCCCTATGGTCGGCGACTCGCCATTTGTCTGCCAGGGCAGTGAGGGCACCATGTTGCTTCCCCCCCCCCTCCCTTGACCTCTATCTCCTCACCTTTGCATTTAATGACCTTGAATTTTATATCCTTCTCACTTTTGACCCCTTTTTTTGCCCTCTTACTAGTCTTTGCATCTTGGAACAATATACTTTGGCCCCAAACTTTTTCCACTACTTTTAACTTTATACCATCCTTTCGGTCTTTATACTCTCACCCAGTGTTGCAAAAATCCCACCTAGGCGCCAATTAATCCCCGCCTAGGCGCTAGGCGCTGGTCGACCGCCTAGAGTATCACATTAAATGGTGGTCTAGGCGGCTGACCGGCTAGGCGACCGCCTAGGCCATCAATGCACCGCCTAGGCGTCGACTTGCCCGACTAGGCCTTCTAGTTGGTCGATTAACTATTGTTCTTTTTTTTTTAATGGGTTATTTCACTCAAAACAACATCGTTTTGAGTGAAATAATCCTAAATTGTACAAACTTTAGATATTTTTTAGGTCAATATTTAATATTTTAGTATTTACTATTAAAGTATTATATAATTTATAATTAGTAGTCTTTAAAAAATTAAAAATACTTAAACAAATTCTTAAAAAATAAAAAATAAAATAAAAAAATACACGGGCACCTAGGTGCCGATTAATCCCCTGCTAGGCGTCCTAGGCGCTAGGCGCTCCCCGAGCGCCTAGGGAGCGCCTAGCGATTTTTTCAACCATACTCTCACCCCTTAAATTTGATCCTTAAACACCTCGAACCCCACCCTAAACCTTAGACATGAGTTTCAATAATCGTCCTAGACCTAATTAATCTCTAAACTTTCATTCCCAAGTCTAATTGATTTTAGACACAAAGTCTATTCCCCCATTAATATGTTTCTTTTTGATAAAGCATTTGTCCTTTTTAAAATGAAAATAAAATTACAGATATTTTGGTATGTTCCTTTTTGTTAATGCATTTATCTTTTTTTACATTTTTTTGTAAAAAAAAAAACTTATATGTGATCTATTCCTTTTTGTTAAATCTTTGCCTTTTTCATGGAAAAAAAATAATGATATATGATTTTTTTTTTCGTATAATAGCTCATAAATTACATAATAAATAAATAAATAAATAAATAAAAGCCCCAAAAAACCACGGGATGCTCTAAAAGCTAATTTTCCTTTGAAGAATTACTAAAATTAGTTCTCCAATTTAGGAAAATGGAAAGAATCTTTCACGAGTCTACAGTAGGTTGAGATATCAAACCTCAGTAGCAGTGTTTTCCCTTTGTTTGCTTCTTCTTTTTCTTTTCAGCAATTTCATTCTCTTTCTCTCTCTTTTAGTGCAAATTTTAATTTTAGTTATTGACCATTATAAAATTGTCACATATAAACATATTATTTTAATTTTATCACATTACATTTACAATTTTCATTTGCTTACTATAATTAATTTTTCTTTTAAAATTATGTTATTCCAACCGTTAATAAATATGACTAACATTTAATTGAAAATATTTACAAGAGAAATAAAGAAATTAGATGTTAGGTTAAAATGGTAATTAAAATTAAAATAAATTAATTTAATACTTTTAATTTATTTATTAATGTTATTATAATTTATTTTTAATGTTTGTAATATTTTTAAATATTTAGCGTATCAAATTTCTGATTATATACTGTTTGAAATTAAATTTCAAAAAATAGAGAAATAGAAAACTAAAAAATAAAAATTGTTGAAATGAACTGGAGAAAAAAAAAACCTAGAAAAATGGAAGTTGCGGGAATGAACTGGAGAAATAAAAATGATAGAAAAATGAAGTAGGCATGTCCTTATTTTCCCTATTAAAATCACTACTTAACATCATGTTTATGAGTCTTTAAAAGATTAATTAAATAAGTATCGCCATAAAAATGAACTCACATAGTAATTAAACATTAAAAAATGACTGAATAATGTCAAAGAGTGTTCAATAAGAAGTGAGATTTGTAATTTTTTAAACACACACAACATGATTTGATATATGACGTTTAACATGAAAAAAGAGAGATTCTGACATTTAAATATTAATCTAATTAAACAAAATTCTTAATGTCATTTCCTTTTCTCTTTTCTTTTCTTTGGTACACCTTCGAGGCGTTTGATTGGAGAGAGTTACAATTTCATTCTCATCTAATTTCAAAGACAAGTAAATTCTTTCATAAAATTAGAATCTCATGCTCCCTTGGTATTTCAATTCCTTAGTTTTCACGAAGAAAAAAAAAAACTTTGATACAAAATTCTCTCTTTTTTTAATCTAAAATTGATGTATAACTTCTCCCTATCGATTGCATGAAAATTACTTACTCCATTTATCAATATTAGAAACTAGATAAAGATTTTTTTTAGCCCAGAGTTTCTACCGTTAAATACAGTAACTAATCATTTCACTGAATTGTAGACACCTAATTGAGTGGAACAACTGGCCTGGAAATTTAAAGTTGATTCATACCCAAAGCCAAGGCAACTTAGTTGGTCAAATGATGTTTGGGAAGAAATATCAGGGATCGAGACTCACCAGCGACAGTGTGACGACAACAACATCTCAAAGTGAGGGGCTCCTTGTGTGAGTTGTTATGCCATGGACCCGAGTCCACCTTGCAAGGCGGACCGGGATCTATGTTCATAATTTCATAACTTCATGTTCACAATTTCATAGCTCTACGTTCACAATTTCATAACTCTATGTTCACAATTTTATAACTCTATATTCACAATTTATAACTATATGTTCAACAGTATCAAAACACTATGTTCAACAGTATAACACAATTTTTGAATCTATATAACAAAATTGTGAATATAGAATTCAAAAGTTGTGAATATTAAATAATGTAATTTTGTATATTGATATCTAAAATTGTGAATATAGAATTCTAAAATTGTGAACATAGAGTTCTAAAATTGTGAACATAGAGTTCTAAATTTGTGAACATAAACCCAGGTCCACCTTGCAAGGTGGACCCGAGTCCATAGCATATTTTTCTCATTGTGTGTAGTAAACAAATGTCTAGTATTCTGCTGAGTTAGTTATCATGATTTACATTAGTCTGTCGGGTTGGGGTGTGTGAGCCTTTGGGATTAAAGATTCAATTTTTCGGAAAAAAAAAAATGATCAAACTTTCGTCCTTTGGTTAAAGATAGATGAGCCCTAAAGTTACATTTCTAATATGGATAAAAAAGAACATAAAAACAAAGAATCAATACAATAGTGGCACCCAAGAAAAAATTATAGAGAGCAAGTTTAGGGACTAAGTATAGCAATACTCGTGTAGTAATTTTTTTTTTAATGTTATTTTTCCCAACTAAAATCACTACTGAACAATCACTCACTATCAAATCATGTTGATGAGACATAAAAGAAAGGAATTTTTAACCAATTAAATAAGTACTGACATATAAATGTGTTTTCATAATAATAATTAAATAATATTAAAATTTACTCCGTAATAATGCTGCGCTCCATCAAGGAAAATGTGATTTTATTAAATTTCACCAAAAAAACAAAAACAAAAACAAAAACCAAAAAAAAAAAAAAAAAAAAAAAAGTGCAAGATGATCCGATACATGAAACGGTCAAACGGAGTCCAATGATCTGACGATAGCTGTTCTTCAACATAGCCATAGTCGTCATTCATATATACAACAAGCAAGCATTAGAGTTGGAACAGGAAAAGCATAGACGAGAATTAGAGATTATTTAATAATAGTGAAATGATGAAACAAAAATTGAGATTGAGAATGTGATATTTAGTGTAGAGAGAAATTGCAATTGGCAGGGGTGCTAGTAAGAGCACAAAACGAGGCGTTTAGAGCACAAAGTGCAATAGAATTTGCGTTTGAACCTCAAGCAAATGGGGAAACAGCAAAGCAATCCCTTGGCTTCGATGTCCACCGCCTGCACTTTCCCGCCGCAGCTCGGACACGATCCCGGCGCCGCCTGCCGATTCACTTCTCTTTCCTCTTCATCGCACACATACACCATACGCATTCTCTCTCTTAAATTTCCTTTCTCTCTCTCTTTGCAGTTGTACTTGGGGGAGGTGATGAGGGAGAGGACTGATAATTCTGAATGCACTACTCCTATATAACAGAACAATTTTAATTTGCTTCGCAAAATGACAAGGCCCCTCGGTAATATCTACTACTACTAATTTATTCTTCACTTTTCAAATAACTAATTAATTCTTCGCAAATCTGCTTTTCATCTTTCAACTTACCCTTAAATCTGTGGGCCTATATACTACACGTAAGCTCCACTAGCTTTTGTTCCTTAAATAAAATTAAAGGAAAAATACTATTTATACTCCAACTTCTATTCTCTCACATAAATTTTGTGTGGATAACTTTTTTTACCCACAAAATAAAAATATTTTATCAATATTTGTCACCCCAGATAGTATAATTTTGGACTCCCTATAGTAGAACTCATAAGACTCTTAAATTTTATTCTCTTACTTTTACTCTTTAATGTGACAAATAATGATAAACTAAAAAGTATTTCATATCAAGTATTTGAGAGTTGGAGTAAAAGTTTTTTTTTAATACTATTGACCCTGTTACATGTAATATCTGTCCATATACCACTTTGCCCCCACTGAGGCTCAAACTCATGACTTCCCACTTGGGAGAATCACTTCATGCCGCTTGACCACAAGGCCTTTGGCAATTGGAGTAAAAGTTAAGAGTAGAAAATAGGAGTTCACATAATATTTTATGAAGAAAAAAAATCATAGGAACACACTTCATACTTGTAAGGCCTTCCTCAATAGTTTGTGGGTTTTGAAGAGATTTTGCAGGTATGATTAAGAAAGAGAAAATGAGAAGGGAGAGAAAAAAGAAAAAAAAAACAAAAACAAAATCTGAAATTTAAAAAATAAATAAATAAATAACATTGCTTTACGTGCGCAACTAGCCTTGCACGTAACGCGCCCTCCGAGCGCGCAAAGTATGATTTATGCGCAGAACAAAGAACCACTTATTAATGAAGTAGGACCCACTTTACCTGCAAAATCCCCATTTTACCGTAAGCATCTCCCTCCTTCTCTCACTTCCCCTCTCTCCTCCACCTCACTTCGCTTTTTCTTAAAATTTGGTCCAAAAACAACTATTGTGGAGGGTCTAAGGGTGGGTTTCTGTGATGCTGTCCCACGAATAAGTATCTGTGAGACATTTTAGGTCAAGATATATAAATGCAATACTTAATGTTGAAAAAATGTAATATTAGTCAATAATAATTGTCCTTTTTTTTTTAATATGAAGAGCCAATATTACCTCCATTTAGGCTCGAACGCACAACTTCCCATATGAGAGCTACTTGGTGCCACTAAACCACAATGTTCTTGACAAATTGTCTCTTATTTATAAAAGAAAGTGTAGTAAGTGAACATTTACTTATGTGAAAAAATGTAATACTAATCATGAATAGTTTTCAAAAAAAAAATCATAAATAAATAGATTGATTGTTGCTTATGTTAAAAAGTGCAATACTTAAAAGGAAACTGTGATACTTTTAATCAAAAATATAATACTTTTAAACCAAAATATAATATTAGCGATTGAAGAGTAATTATGAAAAAAATATACTCCATAATACTTACGAAAAATCTAACTCATCTCACAAATTAAGATTTGCAAGACGCCAAGACTGTCTCATATGAGATTTTACCTACATATAATCTTCTACTTTTGAAAAAAAAATTCAAATAAATTTTATAACTTTTGATAAGAAAGTAATTAAACCCCTAAATTTTAAAAAATTACAATTAAATATATTACATTATCATTTTCGTGCCTCTAGACTTAATAACCGTGAACTCCCGGTTAAATTCAATGTGGAAGTTTACATGTATTTTTTTTTTTTTTTTTGAAAACAAGTTTACATGTACTTGAATAAAATTTGAACCACATATATAAAATAAAAAAAAATAAAACAAACAAGAAAACAAACAAAAAATCTATATTTCCTTCTTTTTTTAAAAAAAAAAAAAATACCCCTTTAGACTTTGGTCATATTTCGACCAGCTCTCATCCCCTTCATTTTTTTTCCAATTGTAGGAAGCAGGGTCGCCTCTTCTCAGGAGAAGGATAGATGTGAAGATAAAGTGGCGACGGGTTAGTTATTTTTGGGTTAGTTATAGTAGTGACGAAGTGGTGGAGGCGGCTAAGTCTAGGAGGTTCAAAAGTAAAAAACTTTTTTTTTTAAAAGTTAATTAATATTTTTTTAGGGCTTATTTATTTATTAAAAGAGCAATGCTAGAGACCTTTAATATTTTTTCCTCATATCTCATGATGTGTCAATGTCTCATTGGTAGCTAAATTTTATTTTGAATTAGTAGTAGAGTTAATTAATTTATGACACCCAATGAATGGATGTCACATCGGGAGGAAAAATATTGCCGGTGAAATTTAGGAAGGGAAGAAAACATTTTTCTTGTTAAAAAGATGTCAAATAAGCAAATACAAATATAACGTGGCTCTTATTTGGGAGGAGACTGATAAAAAAAAACCCGATAATAAGGACTTAGTTCATTAGTTGTATGGTTTTAGTGACTTAATGAGTCTAATTACAACTTTTTATTAAAGTTTAAGACTGTTCTTTTTTTTTTTTTTGGGACAAAAGTTGGAGTGTTTCTTTTACCCTTTTGTAAAAGATTTTCAATGCATTGAACTATTCTTTTAATTTTATTTTTTGGAAATAAAATATTATTTTAATTTTTTAGAATTTTAAATTTAGTTTATTGTTAGCTATTTATTATAATTTATTTTTTATGAACTTAGAATCCACTATCCAATCAGTATCCAATTTACTAAGGCAGTGTTTGGTATAATGTAATTACAATTCAATTTAAATGTAATTCTTTGGCCTACAAATTAAATTGTTTGGTTGAAGGAAATTGCAATTCCTTATACCATTGAATTACAATTCATATACACAAGGGTATTTTAGTCTTTATATAACTTCTTTCCTGCGAATTCTAAAAAATTCTATTCCTCCCTACCAAATAATGTCAAACGTGTCGTCTTCTCAATTTCTTTGGACCCGCAATATTCATTATCTTCAATTATGGTTGAGATTTATAAATGAAAATAGTAAATAAATTCATTATTTTACAATTATATTAAGTTAATGTCGTGATTACATTTTAACCCTATGTTTTCACAACTATTTTGTTGGAAGGAAGGAATTAAAGAAAGAAATGAATTATAATTTGGTGAAAAAAGAATAATGTGAGAATAAAGTAGGAATTTAAATTACATTATTTTGTAAAGAGGAATAAAATTATTAGGAATGAGTAGTAAAGAAGTGGTATAAAAATTTAAATGTCATTGTGTAATAATAATAATAATAATAATAATAACAACAACTAATTGTACTTTTGTTATTTCATTCTTTTTGTTTTCTTTCCCACAACTGAATTGCAATTTAACAAAAGGAGCGAATTGCAATTCCCGACTAAATAGTATAATTTGCGGGCCTTGCATAGAATAAAATAGAAAGGACCTCATTAATAATAATCAACCGACACTCCAACGATTTTTTCAGAACGTTTAATGACTATGGTACTTGCATTGTACTTATATACCTTCTATACATGTTAATGCCACAAAAGATTAAAATATCTTCTCTCTTTTTTCCATTTCAATTTTAATACGGAGTAACATTTTCACTTTTAATTCTTAATCATTAATTTGACAAAATTTAATATTAACATTTTACATATGGTATCATACATCCCTATTAATGTACTTTTAGTATATTAAAAATTTATATTGCATTCATGATCCACACAGCTACGTGAATTATGGTCCACACAATAATTTGCCTCAAATCTTGTATTTTAAAAAAATTGTCAACCAAACACTAACTGTACTGTTGATTCTCATTCCTAATGTGTAAACTCATGAACCAAACACACCCTTAGTTCCTTGAGTTTTTACTCCTCCGTGTTTTGAACATCTCATCAACCTTTACCCTTATATATAGATGATGGCATTTTTCGGATACTTTAACCAAATTAAAATTTGTTAGATCCAAAAAGGCAAAAAGTCAACAAAAAAAAATTAAATTTAATCAAATTAATAATCAAGACTAAAAATGAAACACAACTATATTCGAGAGTTATAAGCTAAGTGTAACTTTAGTCTCAAATTAATAATCAAGACTAAAAATTAGTATTAAATATCACAGTATAGCATAAACACTTATAATCTAGGAAAATTATACATTCGTTTCCTAAGTTATAGGATATGTATAGCTTTAGATTATGTGAGTTGAAAATGTGACACTTAACTAATTACCTAAGTGGCTATTTTTGTTCTTTGAAAGATTAAAATAGTCACTTGTGAAAATTATATTTTTAATTTGGTCCATAAAATATTTATAAATGGGGGTCAAATTTGTAACTCATAATAATTAGAAATTAAAATTACACTTTTTTAACATAAAAATTAAAAATGTAAATTTTCACTTTTCTGTAATATATAATTCGTACAAACCCGATAGTCGATACTATACCAAAATATATAAATACAAAATGTCCCTATTCAAAATAATCAAATATATACATACAAAATGTCCTTATTCAAAATAAATTAAACACATACAAATCTATATATATATATATACACACGAAATTGCTTCAGTTTCATGTATGTATGTATTATACATAGTCACATACACTGCAAAAACTAGAAACCCACTTCGTCCAGTGTGTACACATCCGTTCTATTTTATTTGTTCTACTTACTATTCATTAGTCAAACCAAACTCTTTTTTCTATATTTATTTTTTCTAGTATTTTTTTATTTATTTTTCAATTTGATTTTTTTGTATTTTTTGGTTCATTGGTTTAAACAACGGGAATGAGAATCAAAATCATAATTAGTGTTTGGTTGACAACATTTTAATACCCAACTATGGAATTTGATTACATCTTCAATTAAAAATCTCATTCCCTAATTAGAAACGGGTATCATTCCGGCCATCTTATTGCCAATATGATTTTTATGTTTGTATTAGTGCTTTTAGATTTGTGTTTTGATTTTTTTTTATTCATATTGGTGAGTTGGATGTCATTATGAGTGTGTTCGGTTCATGGGTTTACAAACTATGAATGATAATCAAAAGCATAATTAGTGTTTGGTTGACTACTTTTTAAAACACAACTATTATTGGTTTTGATTACCCCTTCAATTAAAAATTTCATTCCCTAATTAAAAATGGCCGGGCATCATTTCATCTTATTGGTAATCTAACTTTTAAGTTTTGGGTTAGTACTTTTAAATTTTTGTTTTGATTTTTTTATTTATATTGATGCTTTGGATAATTGGATGTCATTATGTTAGGATCAATTGCCTTGACTTTTTGTTTTCGTATATTTAAAACATATATTTATTCCCATTATAGGGTTATATATGCAACCAAACATATTGGTAATCATTTAATTTCAATTCCACCCTACTACCAAACATGCAAAATACTTTCATCAAAACACATTACCATTACCAAATATTTGATTCACATTCCGATTCCGATTCCCATGTGCGAACCAAGCACACCCTATATTATGATCAATTACCTTAATTTTTTATTTTTGTATTTTTAAAACATTTATTCACATTATAGGGTCATCATAAATAACTAAACATCAATTTTGGTAATCATTCCAATTTCACCCTACTACCAAGCATGCAAAATACTTTCACCAAAACTCATACCATTATAAGTATTTGATTTCCATTCCGATTTCGATTCCATGTGCGAGCCAAGCACACCCTAAATGTGAACAAGAATGCGATTTTAAAAAAATTAAACTAGTGCCAAAGACCTTGTGGTCTAGTACGTGGCACCCGGTGTCCCGGTTTACACTCCCACATGGATGATGGGAGTGGGTTCGAGCCTCAGTGGAGGCAACTGTTGACTCTTTGTGCTTCAGTACTTTGCGAAAGTAATTATGAACAGATACTATATTGTAACAGAGTAAGTAGTACTAAAAAAAAAAAAACACTAATGGGAAAGGCAATACCATGTTTAAGTAATTGTAAGGTGCGGTTGAGTTTCCTCACCACTCTTTCATATCATTTTGGATCCCCAAATAAGTCCCCCTTACATACTTTCAGTCTAACATCCTATGTTAAACAAATTATATTCTTTGTGAAGGGGGAGGGGAGTTAATTAATTAAAATATATGTAAGTATGTAAACTTTCACACTTACATATATGGATGTGGATTTGTTCGGTGGGTTGACCCTTTGATGTGTTTAAGATAAAAAATGATAATGTTTAGACTATTAATAATATAAGGAGGATAATCGAAAAGATGAAGAAATTGAGAGGTTGCAATGGAAGGCAAGAGCAAGTGGTAGTGCTGAAGCTAAATATAAGTGTACTCATAAATGTTGTAATCATAGAGTATGTTGTTGTTGGTCATCTAATTGTTAAATAAATTTTATCTAGCTATAGGAAGTCTGATCCCCGTTTTAATATTTTTGAAGTGTTATTATGTATGTAACTTTCTATAGGAAGTCTGATCCCCGTTTGAATATTTTCGAAGTGTTATTATGTGTGTGGCTTTCAATTGAAATTTTATTTTTTCAGATTATATTATTAAGTGGCCCATGTTACAATTTTTTTTTAATTGAATATTTGTAGTCTCTTGTTGAGTTGTTTTAGTAGTTTTCTTTTAAATAGATATTTGTGGGCTCACTTTGAAGTTAAGCACATGGTACAAATTCTAAAAAAAAAAGTGTATAAAACACCTACTAGATATATATAGGAGGCATGATTGATTACTTTTACAATATGAAAATAGATGTCTAGATATAATGACACTTTCAAAATTAGGTTACAACTACTCATTGGACAAGATGAAGTTATTCTCAAACACAATAAAAGGTTTAATAAAATTGGTAACAGATTTTGACAATTAGAAAG
>CM008343.1:16864051-16875808 GCA_002525835.2 Ipomoea batatas
ATAGGGTCTAATAGTCTCCAACCAAACGTTTCCGTAGTTTCTATAATATATATATACACACACACACAAAATAATAAATTAAATATTACAAAAAAATTGAATTATAAATAATTTGAATCAAGGATGGTTAACTGAATCCAACATATACAATGAAATAGAGAGAGTAATATTTATTCTTAACATCCCTATCTCTTTGAGGGGTTTTTTTTTTTGGGTGAATTCTATAAATCATGCTATTTTCAATAGAGTTCTATTATATGGACTTTCAATCTCTAGTCTCTCACTTTTACCTAATGTGGTAAAAGATGATAATTTATCTTTATTATGTGGGTCCCAAAGAAAAAGTCAACATCGAAATTTTGATAGCATCATTAATAGTGTTGGTTTTTTAGGGACATTACCACTTGGACTCCCAAATTCTACTCCCTATTTTTACTTCCTCACTCAACACTTTGATTATGACCCTATTTCTAACAGTCCACTAACAGAATATTTAACAAAAGACTAAATTGGGTAAAATCATCAGTGTCGAAGATTAAATTGAACACAAAAAGTCATTTAAAACTAAATTGAGTAAAATCACTATAGTCGATGACTATATTGGGTATTAACTCGTTGAAAAACCCTACCCAAGTTTTTAGCTCTACAAAAATCATTAAAAAAATCATATTGAGAATGCTAATGAATAAAAGTAGGGTGTAGAATTTATATGGCTGAAGTCATGGCTTGTAGAGGGAATCAGATTGTGCTAATACAGTTTCAGGCTTTCAGCCCTACCCCATGGACAAAAGGACCTCTTCTACACGGGGCAACATTATCAATTTAATGTTTCAATATTATGTCTGACTTTGAGCTCTTAGTTTGTCGTTTTGTTAAGAGGCCAGTGAACCTGATAACCCACACTTTAGCTAGGGCTACAAGCTCTCAATCTGAATCTCATGTCTAGGACTCTGTTCTCCCGATTGTATTCGTTCACTTTGACCTTTTTCATATTAATATAGCTATGTTATTTGGTTTAAAAAAAAAAAAAAAAAAAAGTAGGATTTAGAATTTGTGGATATTATTATAATTATTAATTAAATGATACTCCGTATTTTCCTTTTCAATGCTTTTCTTTATACAGTTCATAGGGCAGATACCTGTTGTACTATTTCCATAGGTTAGTGATGTATGCACTGACAAATTAAAAATCTGACCTCAGGGCCATCCTACTGAAACTGCACCTTTCTTGAAGGACTGATAAATAACGCAAAGATTTCTTTTTGAAAAAATAGTGCACTGATAAGTGCAGAAACTCATAGTGCACTGCACAGCTAACAAAACAGTACACATAACATGACATGGGGCTCATTGGCTCAATACTTACACATGATAGAGGGAGGATTTTATATGTTGAGGTTTTTATAAGTTGTTGTTGTATTCATTTTGGAGAGAGATGGAGAAGGGGAGAGGAAAAAAGGGGGAAAAAACATGACAATCAAAAAGAAAAAAAAAAACTAAAAAGATGCTATTTACGTGTCTAGAGCGCACGCGTCAACTACGCGCAGCAGGTGTGCAAAACTGCGAGCTTTCTTTCCCCATTTCTTCTTAAACCTTGGCCCACAAAAAAAAATTCCATTACTCAAAAAACCATTCTCAAATTTTTTAAATATGCAAAAATCATTTAAAAAAAAAAAACTAATGGGGTTACGACTCAATACACATCCAGAACCCGTATGTATCAAGTTTTGTTTATCATTCATTTTAGCCACAAATATTCACTACTTATAATAAACTTTTATACCAAGACTCCTCTTGGTAGATATGCTCTTATTAGGACTATTAGAATTTAGAAATATAAATGTACAATACACAAAATATATTTTATAGAATATCTAGACATTACAATTAAAAAAATATCAATTTCTTAATGGTATGAAATAATTAATTTAAATGTACCTTAATGCTAATCTATATAACTATTTAAATTTAAAAATAATTAATTTAAATGTACCATGTTCATAATTTCTTGTTGCTTTTTCAATTTCAATTTGTAGTGAATGTGATGTTCTTGCAGTTTCATCTAGTCAAGTGTCAAATACATGTAATCTTGATTCTAGTTTTTATCTCATATCAACTAACAAGGATTGGTTTACCACATACGTGTCAGGAAAATTTGATTTTGTTTTTCTGAGTGATAGTAGGTGTCATAATATTGTTGGTGTCGATGAAATCAGAATTAGAATATATGATGGTGTTGTTAGGACTTATGTGATGTTAGTAATATACCTAGGCTAACAAAGAATCTGATTTCTCTTGACACTTTGGATGAAAACGATTTTATTCATAAAGCTGAAAATGATATAGAAACTATTAAAATATGTAGGGGTGCGTTGACTATAATGAAAGGCAAGAGACCAACATGGAATATTTATAAATTATTAGAGAATACAATTATAGGTGAAGTTCATTTTGTTAAGTTTGATTGCGATAGTACCAAGTTGTAACATTTGTGTATTGGGCATCTTAGTGAACGCAATATATATGTATTACATAAGAGGAATCTGTTAAAATGTGTTAAGTGCTACAAGTTGGATTTTTGTAAGTTTTGTGTGCTTGGGAAACAAACTAGAGTTAGTTTCTCTACTGGGAAGCATAGAATTGAGAGAATTATTAATTATGATGTGCGGGGACCTACTAGGGAGGTATTTATGGGTGGATCTCATTATTATGTTACTTTTACTAATTATTTTTCTAAAAAAGTTTGTGTGTATTTTTTGAAACAGAAATCTGAAGTCTTAGCTAAGTTCAAGTTGTGGAAAGCTAAGGTGGAGACTCAAACTAGTAGAAAAATCAAGTATTTGAGATCTGAAAATTGTACCAAGTACAAAGAAACTGAGTTTTAGAAATTTTGTTACTTATGTGCATATACTAGGTGATGATAGATCAAAACTTGATCCAAAGTTCAAGAAGTGCATCTTTCTAGGTTACAAGAAATGTGTAAAAAGTTACAAGTTTCGGGATCTTGCAGCAAAAAAAAAAAGGGTGATTAGCAGGGATGTAGTGTTTGATAATGAGCAATACATGTTACAACAAAACCAAAAGCATGTGTTTGTTGATGGTTCTAGGCCAGTTGTAGTAGAGGTGGATATAGACTAGATTCCATTAACTAAGAAGGTAGAGAATCCACCTAGATCTAAGAAGGCAAAGACTTCCTCTGTGTTTGAGAGGCTCAAAGTTTCAGAGTCCATGTCTACAGGTTCTAATGGAGTAAACTTACAAGATTACAGTTTAGCCTGGGAAAAATCAAGACACACCAATTGAAGTTTCAGCGTCCATGTCTACATTTGAGAGGCTTGAAGTTTTAAAGTCTCTATCTTTTGCACTTCTTGTTAGCAATAACGATCCAGTTACCTTTCAAGAGGGTATTTCTAGCCAAGGTAAAGATAAATGAATGGCAGATATGGTTGAGGAGATTGAGTCTTTGCACCAAAGTCATACTTGGGAGCTAGTCCAGCTCCCTAATGACAAGAATGATATTAGGTGCAAGTGGGTCTATAGGAAGAAGCCACCAGTATCAGGAAAACAAGGGGAAATGTTTAAGGCTCGATTAGTTGCAAAGAGATTTTCACAACAGTAGGTGATAGATAATGACGAAGCTTTTTCTCCTATGGCTAAACATACTTCAATCAGGGTAATACTTGTTCTAGTGGCTACTTGGGATTTCCACTTGGAACAAATAAATGTAAAGGCCACTTTTTTGCATAGTGATCTAGATGAGAAGATTTATATGAAGTAACCGGAAGGGTTTGTTAAACCTGAAAGTGAGCGTCTAGTTTGCAGACTTATCGTTGTATGGGTTGAAACAGGTTCCAATGCAATCGTACAAGCGATTTGATTCTTGCATGATCAAGATTGGTTGCACACGATGTGAGTATGATTGTAATGTCTATGTTAAGAACCTTGATAATGGCTCTTTTGTTTTTTGTTTTTTGTTACTGTTTGTGGATGAGATGTTGATAACTGCAAAGAGTATGAATGATATCAATGCGTTGAAAGCTTTTTTGAGTTAAGAGTTTGACATGAAAAACGTGCTGCAAAGAAAATTCTTGAGATTAGAGATTCACAAGGAAAGATTCTAGGAAGTTGTGGCTTATTCAGCAAAGTTATGTTGAGAAAGTCTTATGTAAGTTTGGAATGAGCAAGCCTAAATAAGTGAGAACTCCATTCGCAAAACACTTTAAGCTCTCATCATATTAGTGTCCGGAGATAGTAAGATTGAAGATATGAGAAAGGTTCCCTATGCCAATGCAATAGGTTGTTCGACGTATGCTATAGTCTGATTTGGCTCATGTTGTTAGTCAAGTCAGCAAGTTTATGCCTAAACCAGGGAGGCAACATTGGGATGCAGTCAAGTGGATTCTTTTGAAGCATGGTGTTGTATTTGGCAATCAGCAGAATGAGCCTTTATGTTGGAGATCATTTGTTTAGCCTATTGTAGCATTGTCTACAACTAAAGTAGAGTACATGACCGTGATTGAAGCTACTAAAGAAGCCTTATGGGTTTCAAGTTTAGTCAAGAAATTGAGAATTGAGCAACATGGAGTCAACTACTTTGTGATAATTAGAGTGCCATTTATTTAGCAAAGAACCAAGTATACCATGCTCAGACTAAGCACATTGATGTGAGGTTGCACAAGATCATAGAGTTAGTTAATTTTGAAAAGTTATTGTTGTAGAAAGTTCATACGAAAATGCAGTTGCCATGTTGATGAAGATAATGACTCTTGAAAAGTTCAATCATTGTTTGCATTTGTTGGGTATTTGTAATTGCTAGATGAACATTGTTACCCCAACCCACATGTGTGCTAGAGACTTTAGACTTATTTCCTAAAGGGCATATTCATGAAGATGTAAATTTGTTGTGTATGTCTCGCATGTTATTGAAAGATGACAGGTGGGAGAGTGTAGTAGAGCGTAGCGACAACACATGTCTCTGCGGTTTGAACTCAAACCGGGTTCGCTGAGTGAGTCGGAGGTTGTTGAGCATAGCATATACAGTTTATGGCACTCATACTACTCCTAAATAATCTCAAATATGTCAATATGTCATCTAAAGTTCTGAGTCAAGTATGGAACAAAATGTTTAATTTTTTCCGTGTAGTTCTACCATTCAATAGGTAACACAAATGGCAAAGGTATTTAGATCTCTAATATTGCTTTCGTGGCTATGAGGTTATGTTTCTCGTAATTAAGTTTTTATTTGGTTCATGTTAGATTATATTTATATCAATTGTCTAAAAAAAACAATTTTTATAAAGTTAAAATATAACAATTTATTAATGGGTTGTCCATTCTTCTTTACTGCTAAAAATAAAATTAACAAATACAAAATACTCCTATTTGAAATATGTTACTTTCCCTCTCTTAAAACTTGCTATCTAATCTTACTATTTATATTTACTAATTGCTCATGAATTAACTTACCTCATTAAAAAAATTTTAAACCTTAATAATCAAATACACAAAAAAAAAAAAAATCAATTAAATAGTGTCTTTTACATACATATATTATTTTAATTTAGAAAAATATGGTACCATAACTTGTCACTTAGTCATGTCAAACTGGACGATAATAAAAAGGAAATACTTCAAAACCAAGGAATTATAAGCACTAGAATAATAAATAATAATTCATTATTTACACTGAAACATTCACCATGGAAAGCTTAGAACTTAAAACAGGAGTCCAAGATTTAACTTTCCAAACTTGAGTCTAATCCTAGCCTTATAAGCCCTTCACTATATTCACAATATATAAGCATGAATAACACACAAATAATACATGCTATAAACTTGATATAATAATCAAAGAACACGAGTACATGATATCTCTGGACTCCCACCTAGCAAGCGTTTCATGCTTCAAGGCTTCAAGCTGTCAATGATGACTTCCACTTTATGCCTATCACTTCCTATGAGCTCCAAAGAACACGAGTACATGATATCTCTGGATTGAACCTAATAAAAGGTTTAGTAAAACTTACATTTAAAAAGATGCAATCCGTTCTAGGTGTCAGCTATGCATCCTTAGCACGGGAGAAATAGCTAGTAATATCTGAAGCTTTTTTTGTAGTATTTGCTTGTTTTCTGGGCCTGAGCCAGGCTCGCACCTCATCTTGAATTTCCTGTGGCAACTCATTCACAACAGCTGGGTCTATCTCATTTATATTGTAATAATAACTCCTTGCATGCCTCCTCTGATCATTTTGACCAGTTGGATCCATACTGGTACCTGCTTTAGTTGGAGAGGTTCACTTAGTTTGTTCACACCTCTCAAAGGTTTAGATGTGCAAGATGACAAGGAAAAGAACACAAAATAAGCAGGTGACAAAAAGACAAGGGAGTTTTTCTCCACTGCTAATTTGGAGGTGGAAAGGCTTTTCGTGATTGGTCAGGCTGATTATTACCTGGGGATGACGCTTCACTTTCTTTGCAAGGGCTTCCATGAGTCACCTTTGAAGATGAGTCTTGACTTTGGAAGTATCCTAAGATGGATGTTCCCTGATGCAACATCAGGAAAAATAAGCAATAAGTCTAACACAGTCATTTTAAACTCATAAATTTCTTATGTTCAACTCTAAGAGAAAAAAGAATATTTGAATCAATTGCATACTAATCTCTATGTAGTACATTTTTTAAGGAAATGTAGAATGTGCAAACCTTATTTTTGGAAGGCTTTCTTTTCTGTTCTTTTGATATCAAACTGTTTGTTGTTTCTTCTGCAGGGTCAACCATTGGATCAACTTGATTTGGCTCCAATCTTGAACAAGTTTCGGCCCCTAAAAGAGCAGCGGACCAGCGGTGATTATAAATCATACTCCCTCCGTCCCGAAATGGATGTCTCATTTGCTTTTTGCACGCTTTTTAAGAAATTAAAGTAAATGTGATGTGCTTTCCAATTATGCCCCCAACTTTTTCACTTTTGGAAATAAAAGCAATAAAGAAATGAAAAGTTATAAGGGTAAAGTGGGAAAAGTAGAATGATGGTGATGTTCAATTTTAGAAAGAGGACAACATTTTGGGACAAACTAAAAAGGAAAGTAAGACACATAAAATGGGACAGAGGGAGTAATTATTTAGGGCAAGAACATGAAAATACAACAATATATACAGCAAACATTGCATTGAATTACCTGAAAATGACAATGCTATAGTTTCTTCACTGAATCGATCTTCTTGATGACAGGATGTGGAGAGAAACCCCTGCTTAAGTTCTAAGAGTCATGAATGTTCTCTAGTGCTGAACAGTAGCATTTAAAAAAATATAATAACAATAATAATAATAATAATAATAATAATAAAACACACACACACGTATGTTTGTGTGTGTGTGTACATATGTACATAGGAGTGTTAGCAAACAAAGCTTTCGGTAAACTACTCGTGTTCGTGTTCAGTAAGCGTTCGTTTATATTTGTTTATTAAGGTAAACGAACAACCAAACATAAATGAACAAATTTTAGAACTCGATTATTAAACGAACAGAGTCTAAACAGTTGTAGGCTCATTTACTAAGAGCTCGTGAACAAGCTCGTTTGTGTTCATTTAATAATGTTTATGAACATGTTCATGAACAAGCAGCTAAGCATATATATATATATATAAATAGTTGGTGTGTTGTTTGTTTAGTAATTGTTTGTGAACATAGATTATTTCTTGTTCACGATGTGATCGTGAACATGAGCCTGTGTTTGGTTATTAAGCGTTCATGAACGTGAACGAACAAGTTCGCGAACGTGTTTGCAAACCTTAACGAACATGTTCGTGAATGTGTTCGCGAACGTTAACGAACACTAATGAACACTCCAAAAATCTTAACAAACAAACACGAACAACCTCCATTCGTTCATGTTCGATTCGTTAACCGCCCTACTTATGTTGCATGGAATTTAAAATAAAAGTTGTTATATTCTAAACAAAACAAAAAAAAAAAATTGTTTTTTTTTGGGTATATAACAATTAAAATGTTGAAATATACAATTCTACTCATTTTCCTGCTCATTTTCTCGAAAATGAACCAAACACACAAAGACAATTTTCTGTTGTGCAACCAAACATTGGAAAGGAAAATGTTTTCTGAAGTCATTTTCCTGCTTTCCAAGCGGACCCTTAATTCAAATGTGTAAAACTGTATAGGGCAAATCCAGATGATATACAGTATAGACAATTGCATTTTTTTTTTTTTTAAAAAGGCAAAATAGTTTGTTGGTGCTCTGTTTCAGTCTATATACACCTATATCTGTATGCCAATATGCATCAAAGCATCTTCTCTTTTATTTTGTTAATGAAGATATTTTTGTCATAGTTGATAGCACTTATTTTGTGGAGAATTAACTAAATAAATAGAACAGTGTCAAACCTCAACTGTACACGGTTCTCCATCTTCTTCCTGTATTTCCAAAGTTGGAATTGCATATTCAGACCCTTTACTTTCTTGAATGCAATCAACCTTGGGCTCTGAGGAGTGCAGTGTTGAATGGTTTCCACTTCCTAGATAACTATTCCTTTCATTAATTGTGAGAGAGAGGTTCAATAGCACTAAGAAATGTGCAAAGAAAACAAACATAGGAAGAAAAGAGGTAGCTAGGTGTGGAAGCAGAGAGAACCTAAGGGTGGCAATGGCACTGCATCTTGGATAGATCTTTGACTTAATTGCTTAACTGAAGAGCATGTTTGATATTGATTCTGAAAATAATTCATGATTGAACGTGTTCCCTGCCAAAAGCATTTAACAAAGAAAAACTTTTTAAAAGACTGAAATTTTATGGCAGACATACATATAAAGGTACAGAAAGTAAAATTTTGAGTTTAATTGACCAGATGTACTACTAGTATATTGGGGCATTTTGAGTCATCAAATAATTTCATTAGACATTTTTATTCTACTAGGTGGAAGTCTACATAACATAGACAACAGATTGGAAAATCAGGCATCACTATTAAGGTAGCATAGATTATTAAGTTCTACTAATTCCATAGATGATTTAAATCAGTTTATATTGTCTCATTTCATATTGCCAAAGAATGAAAAAGCAATTCACTTCAGTGGCCTAACACTGCATATCAGCATTTTAAGTGAGCAAACTTTGACAATTATTATAGAATGAATTAATGAAAAAGGCCACTGTGAAGATACAAGGAGGGTTGAACTCACTGAGGGTATAGAAACTATTTTACTTGCTGATATAGAAAGACCTGTCACTCCCCAACCATCTTGTTGCTTTGTTGGTGTCTTAACATTGTAATAACCAAGAAATTCACGGAGTCCGGCTTGAAAAAGGATCAAGGCATCTTCTTGGATCTTGGCAGTCCCATATCTTAACGGGCATGATTTAGAAGGAAATTTCTTGAATGAATCTGTGTCATTTGTCTAGAAAATAGCAAATATAACGGACTATATTATCATGTAATCACATAAATAATAATAACAATACAACATACTTAAATAAATTAAATAACAATAGTATAGTACTCAAGGAAATATTTGAACAAGTAACCTTGTAAGCACTCGCATGTAGAGTCAGTGTTTTTGCAATGCGCTTATTCTGTTCCAAGTCAGACTGAAGGCGTTCATTAAGTTCATCACAAAGCTCCCTAAGCCATTTCTCAACCTATAAATAAATAAAAGTGTCAAAGACTCAAAGTAACCAAAAACATTTAAAAGTGGGCAAATAACTAGAACTCCCATCGCCCCACACTGATTGTCCTATTTACTGTTTTCTTGGTTAATTTGACTAAACTTCGACATAGATTTTCATACTTTTAAGCTTGAAGCTAAAAATTGAATATCAATAAACTACACAATAAGTACAACCTACCTTGATAATGATAATCACAACATAAAATTTTAAATATCATGCCATTAAAAGTTGGTTAAAATTAGATTGTGTTGACCCTAGTGAAGCAAAACTAGACCAACGTTTAGGGATAGAAGTAAATAAAATTATGACAAAAGTAACAAAATCTTTATGTAAAATAAGTATGACCATAAAATAGCATTCCAAGCATAACTGCATAAGACCTCCCTTGATGTTGGTTTAGAAGCACAAATAATAAAGAATAGTAACAAGAATAAGTTTTCAAAAAAAAAAAAAGTAACAAGAATAAAATTAAGATAACTAAAAGGATAGTATTTGAGAGAACATGTCTTTACAGAAGCAATTGTTCTAAGAGCTCGGGGTCCAGGAAATGTCTTTCCAGAGCCATGACTCTTGGGGAGAAGGCGGCCCTGAACTTCTTCTCCATTCATCCCTCTGGCAGTATTCCATAACCAGGTACTGCAAGGAATACAGGGGGAAAAAGAACGTAAAAGTGAGGACAATTCTGCAACTGAGAACATGGTTGCAAGTAAAACAAACTCTAAATTGTATTTCCATCATTGAATTTTACAATTCATGCAGTAATTATCCCTGAGGTTTTCTCCTGTAGCAGAGTACCCCAGAATGTTTCATCAGTGAAATTGCCCAAGTCATTGGCTAGAGCAAAACCTTCAGCTCAAGACACACATGCATACAAAAATCTAGAATACATATTACGCAGTATAAGAAATCTTTTTTTTTAATGTTTTGCCTTCTCTTTTGGCTGGTTTTTGGGAAACAAGTAGAAGAACCTCAATTAGACACATTATGCTCATTATCTGAAAGATGAGCAATATTTTTCAAGACAATGAGCACAATAATTGGGAAAAACTTGGAAGCATTTGCTTAAGATGTCATCATCTCTGTAATATAAAACATTTAATCTAAAAGCAATAGATTATGACCCAGTATTTATCCCAAAAAGTTCCTGTAACTTCTCCTCTGAAAACTGCAATAGGTCTCCAACAGTGTTCACACCCAGGTCAATCTGCAATGAAGTTCCAAGCTTTCCCCCAAGTTGTTTCCTGCAATACATTTCAACTCAAAGCATGACAAACCCACACAAATTAGGAGAAAATATAAGCAATAGTGCCATGCAAATATAAACAAGTCAGGCAGTCAGCAATAAAGTACCACTCAAAAAGAGCCCTACTATTAAAATCTAAAGATCAATATAAAGGGAAAAATCATAACCACAAGAACAACATAATTCAGATAGAACTGAAATTCAGGAGAAAAAAAAAAGAGTCAAATAGCATGCTGAACAAAACTTGAAGGATTCTTGAGCAAGTCAAATCAAGGAAATCCTTACATCTTCTTTATAGGCAATGGTTCAAGAAATTTCATGACAAATGATGAGGGCACCACAGTTTGCTGTGCAGGTTTGTTCATCCCACTTGTTAGTTTGGCCAACATCTGCAATTAGCACCGTATTTAGGATGATAAAACTCTAGACATCGTGAAAAATAAAAATAAAATACATACAATAAACTTCTAAAGTTTTGCATGTTTCTTGTGGATGGAACACTATTTCCACCTTATTATGAGCAATGCCTGCTGAACATGTGAATTCAGTCTCATTTAATACTTGCAGCCTTAGTTCTGCAACAATAAGGGCCCCACAGGCTAACAACTTATCACGGTAATCTGCATCATTTCTACAAAGCCACTTCTTGACGCTCTCATTTTCATCCTGCAATAGAAACCAATATCAGGAATGATATAACGACCAATAATGGAACACTAGCATGGATTTTTTTTAAAAAAAAAACTTTGAAACACCGTTTCACCAAAGTTCCTTTTACCAATGAAGGAATTTGAGTTCTTACTTCCTGAGTACTGACATTGCAGGTTACTG
>CM008343.1:16885541-16898663 GCA_002525835.2 Ipomoea batatas
AAAATTGATAAGCTTATTCCAAAAGAGTAAAATTTTAGCTATTTGTTTGGATTTTATGTGCAAAGTGAATGTACATGTAAGAAGTGGTGGGGTGAAACTTGAAGATTGATAGAGCGATTTGCGATTTACCCATTTCAGTGATTCTTGTGCTGAGGAGCGGGAGAAGGCGAAAGATGAAAGCAATCAGTGAAGATGAAAAGAGAGCGGAAAGTTTTTGGTATTTCGATTGATAGCAAAGCTGAGTACAGAGAGTATATAAGGAGCCTAAGAGCGGTTATAACTGAATCATTAAGTGTTGTTACAGAAATACCTCTGGCTAGCTATCACCCTACGTCATCCTTCAATACCCCTCGGTAAGCTGGAGCATGCAAATCTTGTATGCCTAGCTTAGACAAAAAATGACGAAACAAAGAGGTTGGCAGAGGCTTTGTGAAACCATCCTGATTCAATGATGAAACTGACAACAACTTGATTAGTCCTTGGCCGAGTCTCTCTCGAACGATATGACAGTAAATATCTATGTGTTTAGTGCGTTCGTGGAACATGTGATTTTTAGCCATAGCAACCGTTGACTTGCTATCACAAAATATGGTTGCAGGCCTGATCATTTTGATATGCAAGTCTTGTAAACGGTATGTCAACCATTGTACTTCGCAAACGGTGGCGGCCAGTGCACGATATTCGGCCTCAGAGGACGACCTCGAGACAGCGGCTTGCTTTTTTTATTTCACAAGATCAACGCATAGCCTAGGAAGATGTAATAGCCAGTAATCGATTTCCTAGTTTCACTTCATGTAGCTCAGTTTGAATCTGAGAACACTTTGAGTTGCATATCTGAGTTGGTAGGATAGAAAAGGCCTTGTCCAGGGGATCTTTTAATGTATCTCAATACCCGATGTGCCGCAGAGAGATGTTGATCAGTAGGAGCATCCACGAACTGGCTCAACTGCTGAATAGCGTACGCAATGTCGGGCCTTGTGGCTGTCAGATACAACAGTTTCCCTACCATCCTTCTGTAATTAGTAACATCGACAAGAGGTGTTCCATCATGTGTGAGCTTCAAGTTTGGAACCATTGGTGTGCTTGCAGGCTTGCAACCAAGAAAACCAGCCTCCTATAGGATTTCTGACGCATATTTGCGTTGAACAAGTTTAGCCCTTCTGCAAAAGATTTTGCTTCTATTCCAAGAAAATAGCCCAAAGTGCCCAAATCTTTGATCTTGAAAGTTTTATCCAACAATACCTTCAATTCTGTAATTAATTCCATGTTCGCATTTGCCACTATAATGTCGTCCACATACATAAGCAGAGCTATGAAACCACTTTTATCTCTTTTGGTAAACAAAGATGGGTCAGAGTTTGAGTGAATGAATCCAATGTTGGACAGTGTTGCACTTAGTTTTGCATTCCATTGTCTACTTGCATATTTAAGGCCATATAGAGACCTTAACAACCTGAATACTTGTCTTAGCTTTGAACTTTGAAAACCGGGTGGTAACACCATGTAAACCTCCTCATTTAAATCGCCGCGTAAGAATGCGTTGTTAATGTCCATCTGATGGATATGCCAATTCTTGGAGACTACCACAACCAAGAATGTGAAAATGGTTGTTATCTTTTCCACCGGGGAAAAGGTCTCAACTAGTCTATGCCCAACTGTTGCGTATAAACTTTCGCGACGAGCCTTGCCTCGTGTCTCTCTATACTTCCGCCCGCTTTCAACTTTGTCTTGTAAACCCATTTGCATCCAATAGGAACCTTCCCATGTGTTGTTTAATTGAAGGGCTTCTATCTCTGCATCCATAGCTTTTTTCCAACTGTCTTGTTTCATAGCTTAAACATAGGTCTTAGGCTCATCAATGGCAGTGACTACCATGGAAAAAATCCTATGTGGGAAGTCGAGACTATCATAGGATATAACCTTCGAGAGAGGGTGAGGAGTGGTCTTATTCTTTATCATTGAGTAACAATAATAGTCCTGCAACCTGGTTGAGGTTTGGCGCTATCTTGTTGATCGCGTAAGCTGCAATGGAAGATCAATATGAGGCGTGCTTTCATTATTGCTATCAGGATGCTGCTCAAAATCTGAAACCTGCACCGGTATTGATAATCCAATTAGAAGAATGCACAGAAACAGAATTAATATGGGTATTGATGATACACTTGCCTTCATTAGATACTTCCAAATTGAATTTAGGAGTTAGGCTGACTGCTGTTGTAGTAGATGAAGACTGATTTTGTCCCATTTGCGCCTGCAAGAGCGTGATAAGCTTTTGGAGTTGCTCATTAGTGGTGGAGACAACTTCATTACTTGTTGTGGTTGCCACACTCTGTTGCTTCCCTCTAGATTTATAGCCTTGAACCCAACCAGGTGGATATCCATGCTTTTTATAGCATTTCTCCACTGCGTGCCCCGTCATGCCGCAATAGGTGTACTTCACAACTCTGTTTCCATTGCCGGCATAGTTGTTCTTTCTATTGTTATTGTAGTTGACAGTTGCAATGACATCCTCTTGGTTAGGCTGATCAGGTTGATTAGCTTGGACGACATTAACATGGTTGAATTCCAAACTATTCAAATTCATATTCGCTACATTCAATTGCCTCTCATACTTTTTGGCCATAACGAACACTTTGTGCATGTCTGGAAGTGGATCGAGAACCAATACACCCGACTTTAAGGAGTTATAATCATCACTCAGCCCTTGAAGAAATCTAATGACCTGATCCACATCTCGCTTGTTCCTAATTTCATCAAGCAGATCACAAGAACATCGAGGATCACACTTATAAATCGGGAGAGGTCTCTGCTCATTCGTCTGCTCCTAAAGTGTTCGACAACGTGTGTAGTACTCGTTAACTAACAAACTTCCCTGACTCAACGCGTAGATCTCAGTCTGCAAGGAGGAGATCCGGTGTGGATCACGCTGAGAAAATATCTTCTTCAAGTTATTCTAGACCTCCTTAGCCTTGTCCATATACATTATGCTCTACGCAACGAACGGATAAACGAATTTGAATATCCACGAGCATATCATAAGGTTACATCGCCTTCAAGCAACATATTGATGATGTGTTCTTTCCGGAGGAGAGATGGTGCCATCAACAACACTCCACTTGTTCTTCACCTCCAACTCGACTCACATCGAGATGCTCCAGGTTCCGTAATTAGGATTGCCAGTTAGTGGAAGACTGACTAGAATAGCGTTTGCATTTTCATTACTGCTCAAAAAGAGAGGATTTTCTATGTCCTCTGTAATGACACTCCTTTGCGGAGTTGATTGTCTCTGAGGATTGATTGTCGGTGCTGTTCGGACTGGGGAACGATCAGCAAATGTCGTCGGTTGTGGCCTTTTACTGGTTTCACCAGTGCCGGAGACCGCGACGGCATAACTTCCACGCCGAGGCTCTGATACCATGCTGAGGAATGGGAGAAGGCGAGAGATGAAAGCAATCAGTGAAGATGAAAAGAGAAAGGAAAGCTTCTGGCATTTCAATTGATAGCGAAGCTGAGTACAAAGAGTATATAACGAGCCTAAAAGCGGTTATAACATAATCATTAAGTGTTGTTACTGAAATACCCCTGTCTAGCTATCACTACCCTATGTCATCCTTCAATATCTTGGATAAAGATTATGGATTACAGAGATTTAAAATTAGTCTATTTAAACTGAGAAAAATTAATATATTAAAAATAAAGTAAAAAATAGAAATATATGTGGTATCACCCATATTTTATTGCTTTGAGAAAAATAAAGAAACAAAAAGGTAAAATTATCATTAGAATATATATATATATATATATATATATATATATATATAGCCTGGTTCTGGTGTGGTAGTTATTTTTTGTGCAAACATGCGATCTAGACCATTGAAAGGGCTCATATCAATGATTGGACATCAATAGAAATGGTAAAAAACGCAGTGACGTTTTGATAATATCAATGATATGTTGGTGCATTTAGATATGCATGATGGTGCTTTGAGTCAAATAATACACTATCAAGCATTCATGTGTGCACCAAAACCAGCACTTAGTTCACCACAAACCAACACTTAGTACACCAAAAAATAACTTGGTGCAGAAAATTAGAAAAATGTCATTGCGTTTTTCTCATTTTCATTGATTTTTAACCGTTGATATGAGCTCATCCAATCGTCCAAATTTATATGCACCTACGCACAGGAGGAGGCTATCGCATCCAATTGACCTTTTAGACAAGTTAAATTCGTGTAATCACATAAATATGACTAGTATTCCAAATAAAATGTTGATGTGGCAGTTAAAATTTAAAATTTAAATTTTCTTTTTTATTTTGAACATTTCAAATTTAAAAAAAAAAATACAAAAGTTGAAGGCAGCCTACGTCGTTGTCTTTCACTCCCTCGCTTCATCTGTTTTTTTTTCTTTTTTGAGTATTACTGACTCTATTACAATGCAGTATCTGTTCATAACTACTTTCTCAACTTACTGACATCTACTGAGACTCGAACCCACAATCTCCCATATGAGAGTGTAACTTAGTGTCACTAGACCACAATTAGGAGAACCAGGCCAATATGGTTGGTGTGGTGGTTCAACACTCCATCTCTTAAGCATGAGGCTGGGGGTTTGATCCTCACCCCTACCACTAAGTATTATGACCTTTTCCTCAAAGTTATACATGAAATACATATGAAAGAAATTAATTTCGCTTAAGATTTACTTTTAGTAACATGTGAAGTTTGATTTCTACCAAGATTATTTGAGGTTTAGATTTAGATATCAATAGTTAACGTAAAATTGAGAAAGTTAGTTTTTTTTTTTCCTTAAAAAACCAAAAAAAAATAAAAATAAAGGTAGGATAAATAATTAAATAATAGAACACCTTCCATCACATGTGATACTAAAATCTTTTGCTGCAAAAGGAAAAAAGGTGAAAGGGATTTCGGCACTTTTGCCGATATTTCATGTGTTGGAGACTTTTTTTTTTTTTTTTTTTCAACTATGTATATTTTAGTTCTCAATTGTCAATTTTAAAAAATTTCCAGGCAGTTGGTTCGCTGGAAAATATTTGAAGGAAATGGAATTCAAATTCCATGGAAAATAAATTACTAGGAAAATAGATCCTATTGTTTGGTTGGTGGAAAAGAAATTACTGGGAATATGAATTCCATTGTTTGGTTGGATTTGGAATAATAAGGAATTATGAATATAAAGACCAATATGCCCTTAACAATTAATAGTGATAATAAATTATATTATTTTGATGAGGGTAAAGTTGTCCAATTGCTCAATACTTTCTTCCCAAACTCTTTGGAAAACAAAATACCAACTCCTAGTAAAGAATTTGTTTTCCTCCACTTTTGGGAACTCAACTTCTAATAGAAAACATTTTCCATCCAACCAAACAATGGAAAAACACATTTTCCTTCAATTTTCCATGGAAAAGATTTTCCATCATATCCAACCAAACACACGCTTAGTCTTTCAATTGTTTTATAGATTGTCAACTCAGTCTTTTTGTAACTTTGGTGTTAAACAATTGAATAACTAAATTGGTGTCACAGAATGAGTGAATTGTTAATTTTTGAAACAATTGAAATACTAAATTTCTTAAAATTGACAATTAGGGACTAGATTTCATAATATACAATAATTGAAGCAAATAACTAAAAATATAATGCGATTTCTCCTTTTTAAAATTAAGATTTAATTTTATTTTTAACCATTGATTATTAGTTCTAACTATCTGTTAAATTTGTCACATTACATTTGTAACTTTCATTTCTTGCTACACTCATCCTTCATCTAGATTTATGTCATTTCACCATTAACAGAAAGAGACTGATTAACAAAATCTAATTTCATCATTCAAGTTTCTTTAAACCTATATGCAAGGGATCTATAACGTTTTTTTTTTTTAAAAAAATCTTTAGATTTATCGTTATGCATTTCTTGCGACCTTATTTGTTCTTACATTTTAGTGAACATACTATGTCTATTAATGTTGAGCATAAAAAACATTCAGTTAGATTGACCGTACAACAAGCTGTGATTTATTAGTGAATTGTTTGCTTTTTCAGCATAAAACTAGCCTATTTTGCACGTAATTAAGCTATTATGCTGTTTATAATAGTGCTCTAACTTTTGTTATCTTAACATTATATAAATCAAAATCTGGTTGTGGCAATAAAATGAAAGTCATGAATGTAACATAATTAAAAGAGTGATTAAATGTCATAGTGGTTTTTTTTTTTTTTTTTTTTAAATAATTTAATACGATCCGTTTGACAATTTCCTAATTGTTTGTTTGGAGTTTGGGTGATAAAATGTAGGGCTTTATCATTGCCTAACTGCAGTCTTTTCTGTTCGTGAAGTTTAAGAAAAACATACACAGTACTTAGGTAGGGTATGGTCACAGGTCACTCCATGTTTGTCCACTTCAAGTTTTAGTTTGTTTGCATGCATGCATGATTGGGTTTCTTTGCCAGTAAATTATTTATGGATTGCAGGCCATCCCAGTGACTCAGAATCTTGGAAAGCTACTTGTGTGTAAAAGGTTAGTTTCATCAATTTCATGCAAAAGATGACGAGGAGGATATAGATAGAGTTTGGTTGATGCTAGTTCTTTCTTCTTGCCCACCACAGACCTTTGAATAACAATTAATAATATATAGCTATTAGCTAGCTAGGCACCCAAATTATATATGTGTCATTTTATAATAATATTGAACTATTTATGTCACAGTAAAACCACTTTCGATCTGTGTATGTTTGGTAATCGAGTACCCTAAATTATATAGCATTACAAATATCATGCATCCTTAATTATGTCCGCTTAGCTGAAAGTTAAAAAGTTAGTATTTTATAAATTAACTAATTAAAATTAAAGTGTTTGGTATAATTAATTGTTAAATTAGAAATTAGAAATTCATGAAGAGTAGATTGTGTCATTTTTATATATAAATTAATAAAGATAAAAAATAAAAAGTGAGTAGTTTATTTTGCAATGTTACCTGTGATAGGATTTCAAAATAAATTACTCCGTATTATTTTAAACTTCTCATATTTAATCAAATTATTTATAATTTAAAATAAGATATACACTTTAAAAATGAGTTCTACCAAACATAGCCTAAATTTCACATGTGTGCGTTCTTGTTTCTCAGGTATATCCGTACTTCCCGTGTTTGAAATGTGGGATCAATACACATTCAAAATTTAAGAAAAATTCGGGGGCGTTTGGTTAAGGTTATATAAGATAAACCAATGTTACATTTGCTTGTGTATATAAATTTTTCATGTTTGGTTCAAGTTATGCAATTTCCCCCAGAAATATATAACATAACCTCGATCTACATAAGGTTTTAGCTATTGCAAAGCAATGTGAGATATCTTTCGCTTTCTTGGGTATTCTTACATTCCCTTGTCTTATTGCTAATTTTGTCATTTTAGTCAATTACCTTAGTTAATTATTATTCAAACTCTTAGTTGATTAATTTTAAATCATTTACTTCTATATTTTACCATTGTCTTATTTATTTATTTTAATTTTAAATTTATTAAAATACATTAAAAAAAAAGGTTAACAATATTCAAGTAAACATAATCATCATAACATAAAAAAAAATAACTCTTCAACCAATTCAAACATATTTATATTACATACCTCACTTTAAACCAAACACAGGAATATAACATTCTCATCCTAGTAATCTAACATTAATTCCAACAATCTAACATTCCTGAGGTAATATAGCATTTTGTGAGCCAAAAGACCCCTTAATGTTTATCATAGCATAGAAGAGAAATTTTAATACAACACACGAGTATATAACACCGAAATGAATGACTGAATCAGTGGAACTAGCTAGTTAGTAGTATAAATATAGAAGTATAGATTTTTCAAATAGGGATAGTTTGTAGTCTCATCACTGTTTCATTAATATCTATTAGCTTTTCATTGTTTTGTCACTATCCACTTTTACATTGCTATTGCTACAACATTAATGTTATTTTTATAAATACTAAAAAAAATCAAAATGTTAATAGTAAGAGTAGACCAGATAATATTTATGATACAATTTAAAACTATAACAACTCTACTATAACCACTTTTAATTAATGTTTTTTAATTATATTTAACTAAGCATTTGGAAAAAATTAAAATACTTTGTTATATGCTCATTTAATTTTTATTAATATGTCTTTTATTTATTTAATTAAAAATTTCTAAACAATAGTAACATTTCTTATTCTAACATCAATAAATTGATAAATAATTAAGAATAAAAATTATAATAATTAATGAAATACACAAAAATACAAAATATTCGTACTTTATAATATTGTTTTCACATTTTTAATGAGATAAAATAAAAGACATATTAAAAAAAAAAGACATATTAATAAAATTATTAGGGGTGAACATTTCGATTTGATTTCTTTAATTTTCCATCGTAGTACGAATAGAATTGTATTACCCATATTTTACAATATTATGTTGCAAGAAGCATACGTAACGTATTATTATGATTAGTAATTTTAATCTTGTATTAGGAATATGAAAGTAGTAAAGAATATATTATATTAGAAATTGTATTACCATATTTTAATGTACAATTGTAATACGAATAGGAATTGTATTACCCTATTTTACAATATTACGCAAACCTTAATAGTATATGAGTGTTTTGTGCGTGAAGTTAAAATGGAGGATTTTGTTTTTATGAATAATATAGACATAGATAGATAAATAGATAGATTATTATTATTATTATTATTATTATTATTATTATTATTTTTGGGAATGTAATTGAATTAGATAGTTGAAGCCTCGTTTCAGAAAAATAAAAGATAGTTGAACCTTTCTCAAAAAAAAAAANNNNAAAAAAAAAAAAGATAGTTGAACCCTTATCTTTAGGGCCGGTAGAAAATTTTGAACTGGCCCAAAGGCACGGCCCAAATCATACTAAAAAAGTTCATACTTTCCCACAAAATTGTATAAGTATACAACTAACATATATGTTATTTTACTCAAAAAAAAAACATATATGTTATTTTTAGTATATTGATGGGAGTGGGTTTGCGCCTCAGTGGAGGCAACTGTTGACTCTTTGTGCTTCAGTAGGTTGAGAAAGTAGTTATGAACAAATACTACATTGTAATAGAGTCATAGTACTAAAAAAAATGTTATTTTTAGTATATTAAAGCTATATTTTTAATGTGCTACATATTATTTTTTGAAATGTTACTTTTAGGATGCGTTTGGAAAGCAGAAAAATGACTTCTGGAAAATGAGTTATTTTTCGGAAAATGAAGTCATTTTCCGTGTTTGGATGTACTCTAGAAAACTGTCTTTGGGTGTTTGGTTCATTTTCCTGAAAATGAGTGGAAAATTGGTAGAAATGTATAATTATATAATTTTATTATTTTCTTTAAAATATAAAAATATATAAACTAATAATATTTATTATAAATAAATATACCAGAGCCGGCGGACTGGTTTCCGGCGGAAACCAGTCTGCTGGACTGAGGGAGGCATCCATGTTGCACGCTGCATTTTCCATTCCGGAAAATGACTTCCGTACTTTTTGTCCGGAAGTCATTTTTCTGGAAAAAACCCTTCATTTTCCGTGGTCAACGGACAACATTTTTCGTTGACCACATTTTCTGGGTGTTGCCAAACACCAAAATCTCGAAAAATTATTTACAAAAATTATTTTTCGAGTAACCAAACACACCCTTAATGTATTTTATGTTCATTTTTAGTATACTAATTAAGGTGAATTTATCGTGACAATTATGGAATTTTTGTCAATGTTTGTCTCGACAAATACCGCTACTTTACCGATTGCCTCTTTTCAATCTCTCTCTCTCTCTTATTTGTTTATCTATTCCATAGTTTCTGACTATTATGGTCAAGATGAAGTTGGCATGGTAGTAATGGGGAATATGGAGTTTGAAATGCTATCATCTTATTATCATCCTTTTAAGTTTCAAATTGAGCAAAAGTTCTAGGTATTATTTTATAAGAGTCAAATACACCTCTAAACTATAGTGCAGTGTGCAATTAAGTCCTCTAACTTCAAAAAACTCCAATTAAGACCTCAAACTTGTTATTTTGGAGCAAATAAACCCTTTAACTCATTTGTGACCTGTAATTGCAAGTCAATCCAAATTTCGAAAAATCCAACCAAATTCTGGTGACCAAATCAAAACTACAGCCATCGCCACCGGTCGCGCCCTGCCAAAGAAGGCTGGTCGCCTTCTCCTCGTCGAGATGGCGATGACCAAGTTGGTCCCCATCTCACTGGAGATGGGGAGATGGCGACGAACTCTGATCGCTATCTCCACGGCCTGAGAAGGTGACCAGACTTCTTTGCCCGGGCACAATTGGCGCCGGTGGCTGTAGCTTTGATTTGGTCACCGGAATTTGGTCGGAGGTTTACTGGAATTTGGATTGACCTGCAATTACATGTCACAAATGAATTAAAGTGTTTATTTGTTCTAAAATAGCAAGTTTAAGGGCCTAATTGGAGCTTTTTGAAGTTGGAGGGCCTAATTGCACAATGCACTATAGTTTGAGGGTCTATTTGACCCTTATCCCTTATTTTAATAATAATAATAGTAGTAGTAGTAGTAGATATGTATCCAAATTAGCAATAAATAAATAAATAAATGAGTTAGCATCCAAAAATTTTATGTGTAGTAGTAGGTATGTATCCAAATTAGCAATAAATAAATAAATAAATGAGTTAGCATCCAAAAATTTTATGTACCTTCCTAATTAGGTATAACTGGTTAAAATGCTATAGGAGGTAATACAACTTTTTTTTTTAATGCTACTGACTCTATTTCATTGTAATATCTGTTCATACATATTTTTTCAACCGTCTCTACTGAGGCTCAATCTCATGAGCTCTCATAGAGGAGAGTCACTACATGTCATTTAAGCACAAGGTGCTTGGCGAGGTAAAAAAAAAGTTTAATAACATTACTTTTTTAATTTCAATGTCCTATACGAATCTCTTAGAGTTCGATGAATTAATTGTATTTTTTTTTATAAAACTTAAATGACTTGACCCTTATATATTTTAGGGATAAAGGTCAAATAGACCCTTAAACTATACCCAATCGTGCAATTAGGTCCTTCAACTTCAAAAAGCTCTAATAGGCCCTCAAACTTGTCATTTTGGAACAAATAAACCCTTTAACCTATTTGTGACTTGTGATTGCAAATCAACCACTATTCCGGCCAACTCCAGCGAAGTTCCGACGAACAAGCCAAACAATCAACCACCAACGACTGTCATGATCGCCGGTGGCGTCTGGCGGTGCAGAAGGCGACCAACTTGGTCGCCTTCTCCGGCAGTGGAGAAGGCGACCAACCATCTCCAGTACACTGGAGATGGCAACAAACTTGGTCGCCTTCTGCACCGCCGAACACCGCGATCGCCGGTGGTTGATGGTTTGGCTTATTCGTCGGAACTTCGCTGGTGGATCGTCGAAGTTGGCGGGAATAGTGATTGACATGCAATCAAAGGTCACAAATAGGTTAAAGAGTTTATTTGTTTCAAAATAACAAGTTTGAGAGTGTAATTAAAACTTGTTAAAGTTGAACTGTCCAATTACATAATTGGGTATAGTTTGAGGGTCTATTGGACCCTTATCCTTATATTCTATAATAAAATTTAGTTAAATTGGGCCTAATTACAAGGCAACAGTAGTAGAGAATTGCACAAGCAACGAGGATAGTGTGAGCGCACGAGTTGACTCAGCGAAAACTTGTAACCTCCCGAGACTGACTCAGTCTTTCCCAGTCTTTGTTCATGTATTGATTGATTGCAAAATATATACATCCAAAAATCGATCGAAGAGAAAAACCAATTTTTTGTTTCCTTTTTCAGTTGTGAGAGAGAGTGTGGAAATGCATTCGTTCGGGTTCAGAGCCAACGCGTTGCTAACCTTCGCCGTCACCATCATGGCGCTAATGTGCGCCATCGCCTCTTTCTCCGACAACTTCAACTCTCCCTCTCCCACAGCCCAAGTCGAGGTGTTTATCTGCATGTTCAGATCTTTTATATCTATGTATGTATAGAGTGAGGGATATATGTGGTTTTTGGAAACCCTAGATGTTTGATCTGTTGATTTTTTGGGGTGAAATTTCAGGTATTGAATATCAATTGGTTCCAAAAAAAGCCTGATGGAGATGATGAGGTAATTTGTTTTGTCAACTCTTGTTTATCAGACCGTTGAATTGTTCCTTATAATTTGTATTAAGAGTTAATGGGGTCTTGGATCGAAATTAGAAGTTCAATTAGTTAATGAATCGTGGAATTCTGCAAAAAATGGACTTTATTTTGGAAGTCTTTAAGTTTTGAGGTTAAGATAATGAATCAAAGTTTGTTCTTGGACTCCATAATTCGATGTGATTCATTTTTGTTTGACACTTGAGTGGCGACAACTGTTGGAACACCAGAGAGATATGGGAAGAACCAAGATCTAAAGAACCCTTACTTTAGAAAAATATCAGACTGCTCTTAAAATTTGTTTTGACTTGTTAATCATTTTCATCTGGTTCAAGCAGAGAGATCAACATAGTAATGGGAATTAATGTTCTTGGGCTTCAACGAGAGAAAACTACTGAACTGATACTTGGCTAGAACATATTCTGGGTGTATATGAGTATATCAACAAGAAAAAAAAATATTATTATTATTTGCTGATTGCAGTATCTTTAAGCCAACTTTCTATAATATGTTACTATGTTTGCTCCATGCAGGTGAGTTTGTCACTTAATATATCGGCAGACTTGCAGTCACTGTTTACATGGAATACCAAACAGGTTTGTTGCTCTATCATACACCTTCTTCTAGTTTTACTGGTTCTCTCATGCTATGCCTTTAAATTATGTTGCATGCTTTTCAGGGATCTCTCTCTGCTAGTAGAATTACATTTTATTTACCTTCATTATTATCAAGTCTCTAAAAGTAAACAATAGTGTGTATACTGTGCTTGGATTTTCAAAATAGTTGTCTGTTGAGATAGATCAGAATGTGTTATTGTTGTCTACTGTGTTCCTAAGATATCCTCAGAATCATTCACTTCGATTCTTCACTAAACTAGGGTCACTAG
>CM008343.1:16954437-16966091 GCA_002525835.2 Ipomoea batatas
AAATAAGATCATGCATGAAGGATGTAACTAAATGAAGGACTGAAAGTCCAAAGGTTGGAAAAGAGCATACTTTAACAATGTGAGACAATGAAACACACCACTCTAGGACGTAGACCAATGCTACAGAAGCAAAGCATATGGCAATGGAAGGAAATAATCAAGCTACATGATTGATTAGCATGATGGATGTAAAAATCAATTAGCATGATTAGTATAAAATCAGGGATAGAAATCATAGAATAATTGATTCACTTTGTAATCCTTGATTAGTATTGCCTTGTAGCAGATTATAAATTACACCTCTTTCCTTGGGGAGACGGAGAAATTTAGTGAAGTAATCAGCTAGCAGCTGAGGGGCAAGTTGCAGAACTTGCTGGAGGATACCATTTTGTATTCCTTGGTTTATTTCCTGTTAACTTACATTTCAGATTTTTGAGTTTCTATTCACCAAATTCCCTGCTTCTTTACTCCACAGACAACACTCCTATTACCATTGCCTCTCAAGTTGGAGCATATCCAACATGCGCAAAACGGAATAATACTACAACAGTCAGCAAGAAAGAGACAAGCAACACGGAACAACAGTGAACTGAGCAACAAAAAACCATGGTGTATTGAGCAAGAGAGAACCTGTGAAGTGACTTTTGACAAGCTATGAGCAAACTGAGCAACACAGAACTAGCAAATGGGCTTCAAGCAAGCTATGAGGGAGCGAGATCCCTAAATGGTTTCAACGTTGAAAGATGAACAGAAATAATGGTGCTATCGTTTAAGGAAGTAGCTCTGGAGGCAAAAATGTGTCCAGCAGTGGCATGATCTGAGCACTGGAGAGAGAGATTGGAGTGAAACAGCCACCACTTGCCAGGGAGAAAACCGGAAAACAAGAACTGACCAGAAATAGAAAGAAATTGCTCTTGTAACACATAATTAAATTAAGGATTGAAGGTAAGGCAGGTAGCAAAGAGCTATCACCGGTTTGAGAAGTGGAAGCTATATGTGTAGAAGTAGTAGAACAATGAGAAAGAAGAATGTTGTTGTATTGATGTATTAAGGACTAAACTGAGCTCCTAATTATAAATAGCTTCCCTGATCGTCATATACATACTTCAAAAGTGAGGGACAACATTCCTCTTAACAAAGGAGATTGTCATAACCCAATCACTGCAGCCTTATATACTCTTGCAATTAAGGCCTTGATGAGAGGAGTAGTTTCCTTGGGCAGACTAGTCCTTTATTATGTCCCTTCCCAATGTTCTTTTGTATGCCTATATATTGATATGTGTTGCAATAGGGCCCATTGTTCAATTGTCAAGTTATTAAATTGCTAGTTAGAACCTTGAATCCGTAATTGTTTAAGTGTTTTGATGTTGGTAGCAAATAGCACAATTTGATTATAATTGATTTTCAGTTTGTGTTATGAAGATATATAGTCTAGCTTAAATGAACCGAGCTTGTGAGTTTGTTGGCTAGGATTGGTAGTCTTTCTAATTCTTTTAATGCTGTTAGTAAATTAAATCCTAAGAGCTTGTTTAGGGTTGTTTATTAGCTAGGGAAGTAATTAAAGAGCTTGTTTTGATTACCGACGAAGTAAGGAAAAACAGGTTGTTAGAGCTTGTTAATAACCATAACTAATCTAGTAAAGAGTAAAGTTAGTTTGGCTTGCATATCAATATCTGTCTTGTTAGAATTAAACTGATATTATGCCTTGGGTTGGATACTACTTGCCATTGACATTTATGTGATAATTATTTTCTATTTGATATTATTTTCCATTTTATTGTTACTATTTAAGTTTCTTTTCACATCTCATTATTTATTAAATCTATTGCTAAAAATAAGTCTAACCAATCTTTGTGGGTACGACCTTACTCATCACTATTACAATTCATAAGAGTAAGTATTTATTATTTGTTGGTTTCGACACCCATCAAATTTTTGGCGCCGTTGCCGGGGATTGGTGTCAATTAGATTTATTTTTATGCCACGTTCTTCTCAGGTCAATTGCAATACGATCCTGAGATTGAGAAGACTGCAAAAAAGTTAAGGAAGAAGACTAGATTGCGTAAAAGTAGAGTACTTTCATCAACATCTCTTCAATCAACTACCACAATTGAATCAACTGCTTTTTGTTGCGATTCCGAAAAAGAACAAGCAATGGCTGAAGAACAAGCAGTGGCTAAAAAACAAAGAACTTTAAACGAGCTTTCTGCACCAAATCTAAATCAATAACCCCTTTGTATTCAACATCCTGCCTTAGAGGTTGGTTTTGAATTAAGGTCAGGTTTGATTCAACTACTCCCAACATTTCGTGGTCTTGAAAATGAAGATCCACATAAGCACCTAAAGGAGTTCCACGTGGTGTGTTCGAGCTTCAAACCGCAAAGAGTGACGGAAGATCAAATCAAACTACGTGCTTTCCCATTCTCATTAGCCGATAGAGCAAAGGATTGGTTATTTTACCTTCTTTTAGGCTCAATAAACACATGGGATGAAATGGTAAGATTATTTCTTGAAAAGTTTTTCCCAGCATCACGAGCTGCCAGCATTAGAAGGGAAATATGTGGCATCAAGCAAAGGGACACAAAGACTCTCCACGAGTACTGGGAACGCTTCAAGCAACTGTGTGCAAGTTTCCCTCAACATGGAGTTTCTGAACAACTCCTTATTCAATACTTTTATGAGGGATTGCTTCCCATGGAAAGAAAGATGATGGATGCAACTAGTGGAGGTGCTATAGTGAACAAAACTCCTCGTGAAGCTAGAGATTTGATATCTATAATGGCTGCCAATTCACAACAATTTGGATGTAGACAGGACACACCTTCCAGAAGAGTGAATGAGGTGAACATTTCTTCCCTTGAGAATAAAGTATCTCACTTAACTACTCTTGTTCAACAGTTAGCTCTAGGAGGTACGCATCAAGTAAAAGCTTGTGGGATATGTGCTGCCACTGGACACCAAACAGACATGTGTCCGACACTTCAATATGATTCTTGTGAGCAAGCTAACGCAATTGGAGGGTTTCCAGGCCAACCGCAACGAAATTATGATCCCTATTCAAATACATACAATCCAGGATGGAGGGATCATCCAAATTTCAGCTACAAGCCACGTCCACAGTTTCCACAATTTCAACCTAGACAACCCATTCAACAACAACATTCATCTTCACAACAGCCAACTTCTAATTCAAGTATGTCGTTAGAAGATATCGTTAAGTCACTTGCTACTAACACAACAATTTCAGCAAAAAACAAGAACAAGTATTCAACATTTAGAAAGTCAGATAAGTCAGCTAACGTCTACCATGAGTAGATTGGAATCTCAAGGTAAGTTACCCTCACAAACTGTTGTAAACCCAAAGCAAACTGTGAGTGCAATTACCCTGAGAAGTAGAAAAGAGTTGGAAGAACATACTCAAGTGAGAAATACACCCAACCGATATGAGGAAACTGAAAAAGAGGTCCATCAACCTCAAAATGATCAAAAACCTATCAAAGAACACCCAAAGTCTTTGGTAATTCTTCCTCCTTTTCCTAGTAGGTTGGCCAAATCCAAGAACGCCGAAGAAGAAAAAGAAATTTTGGAAACATTTCGAAAGGTTGAGGTAAATATTCCTTTACTTGATGCTATTAAACAAATTCCTCGATATGCTAAGTTTCTCAAAGAGTTGTGCACAAACAAAAGAAAATTGAAAGGCAATGAAATGGTAAACATGGGAGAAAATGTTTCAGCTATCCTTCAGAAAAAATTACCTCCCAAGTGTAAAGACCCAGGTATGTTTGTTATCCCTTGCAAAGGTAGTGTTAATATTGAAAGCGCAATGTTAGATCTTGGAGCTTCAATTAATGTCATGCCCCTATCTGTTTATTCATGTTTGAATGTTGGCTCCTTAAAAGAAACTGGTGTAACTGTTCAACTTGCTGATAGATCGAATGTTTATCTTGTGGGGTTTTAGAAGATATTTTAGTACAAGTTGATGGGTTAATCTTTCCTGCTGATTTTTATGTGTTGGATATGGAAAAAGATAATCCCCTAATTCTTCATTGATCTTATTAGGGAGGCCATTTCTGAAAACTACGAAATCTAAAATTGATGTGCATGATGGTATATTGACAATGGAGTTTGATGGTGACATTGTTAAATTTGATATATTTAATACTACCATGAAACATCTGAATGGCATGTCATCTGTTTTTGTTGTGGATATTTTATTGCAAGAAGATAATTGTCATTTGAGTATGGTAATAAACCGAATGTTCCGTTGAATAGAAATCCTAACTATGAGAATGTGATAGGAAGAGAATGGCGTCTAGCCAAAGACGTTAAAGAAAAGTGCTACTTGGGAGGCAACCCAAAGGGAGTTTATTCTACTCTTCCATTTATTTGTTTTGCATTTTTATTAATTTTTCTCTTATCTTTACATTCTATTTAACATTGAGGACAATGTTGAGAATAAGTGTGGGGAGGGGATATGATTGTTTTCTTCTCTTCAAATTGGAAAAAAAAAAAATCTTTCTTTTTTCTACTAAAATTTTCCAAAAAAATAATAGTATTTTTACTAAAATTCATAACATAATTGAATAATTGATCTTGCATATTATGAGTATTTAGTTAGTGTTTTGCTTGATTTGGTGGTGGCTAAAATAAGCAAGCATGAACCTGTGAGATATTTGAGCCTTTGACTGACACTTCAGTCCAATTATTTTGTTCTTGTGTGATATCTTCCATGGATTTGTATCTCTAGAACTTGCATTGATTCTCTTTAAAGCTAATTTGATTCATGCATGATTTTTAATATGATTAAGGCCATCTTTGATTTTTAATCTCACTAGCTAAATAGCCTGTTTATACCGTAATTATTTTCCTTTGTCACCCACTTTGAGCTTGTTAACTGTATTTTTGTTCTTATTGAACCACACATTATAAGCCTCATACCTGAAATTAATTTCCTTAACATTGTCCGGAGGACTAGGGGAGCTTTGATTGGGTAAATGATAAAGATTGAGTGTGTGGAAAGAGGTTGGCAAAAATGTCTATATGAGTGAGAATAATAATTGCCATTGGAGTTCTATGAGCTTTTTGGTTGGTATTTTCAAAAAGAAAAAGAGTTGATGTGGTTATTTTAAATTGAGATTGTTTCTACACTAAAGAGGGTGAAATGTGTGGTGGAAAGTGTCTTTCTTCTTCTAAAAAAAATCAAATAAAAAAGAAAAAAAAACGAAAAAATAGCCGTACAAAAAAAAAATGAAATTATCATTTTTGGTTGTTATTAGTATTCCTGCTGAATAAGATATGAATAGTTTGTGGTCATATGGGGATGTGATAGTTTATTTGGTTGGAGTTAAACTAGCAAGAGAGATTGGGTTCATTTGGTCTTTATTTTTGAGTTAGTTCATTCAATCATGCTCCTCTAGTTTTGAAGACATTTTGAACTACTTTTCCAAATAATTCCTACCCTTTGCCCTAAGCCCCATTACAACCTTGGAGAAAGTCCTTATGATTTGGTCATGCATGTTATCTTGTAGTGGAGAATGAGAAGATATGCAAGCCTATGGTAGAGCATTTCTATAGGAATTGATTTGAGTGAAATTTATACATCCTTCAAACACTTGTGAGTTATGAGCGATATACCTGTGAGGGCATGGTTATTTAGTTCACTCTATTTTCAAATAAACTGCTAGCTACTTATTTATAATATGTTTGAGACCAATGTTCATGAAGTGTTATGAGTTTTTATATATTTATGTTTTGTGTTATGAGTTTTTATATATTTATGTTTTTTTTAAATAATGTCTTTGCTTGAGGACAAGCAAATGATTAGTGTGGGGAATTTTTATAAGCACTATTTTTATATTTAATTTAGATTGATCTTATAATAAAGTAGTTTTATTTATTTTACATTATATTTATTTTTAAGTTTTATTTTATATTTTATACTAATATGATAATTATGTGAATAATTAGACTTAATGATTATTTTAACTATTAAAATTATATTAACTTCATTAATAAGATTTGAGCTCAATTAATTATTTATTTATTTTACTTTGTATTGTTTAATTAGTTAGTCCATTTAAATATTTTAATAGTTTTAGATGTTCAGTAGTGCAACCCAATTTTAATTCTAATTTACCTTTGTTTTGTTTTCTTTTTTTTTTGTTTTGTTTTTAGAAGTTACGTACGTAACTTAATTTCTAATGAATAGCAGCAGCCCAAGTTTTAATTTGCCTTTTTGTTTACAATTGTTTTTAGCTTTGAACGTAACAAGCAAATTGCGAAGACCAATTTCGCGAACTGCTGCGGCATGTGTACGTGGACTGCTGCTGTTGCGGCGATGAATTTCCTCCACGAACGAAGTCTCCGGCTACTGTCCAAAGATTCCTTCCGCAATCTACTATTATGAACGGCAAGAATTAAGCCTAAATTAGTATAAATAGTGACGTATCCTTTCAGTAGAAATCATCAGTTTACGAAAGAATTTCATATATATTGTAACATCCCTAGGATGTCCTGCTGAGTTCTTATTTTTCCAATTCGAGGATTATTGAAGTTTTGATTCTACAATACCAGTAAGCTTTATTTAGCCTAAATTATTCTTTGCGCTTTATTATCTATATATCTTCTGTTATATTTATTTAAATTATTGCTTGATTAATTGTTGCAATAGGGCCCATTGTTCAATTGTCAAGTTATTAAATTGCTAGTTAGAACCTTGAATCCGTAATTCTTTAAGTGTTCTGATGTTGGTAGCAAATAACACAATTTGATTATAATTGATTTTCAGTTTGTGTTATGAAGATATATAGTCTAGCTTAAATGAACCGAGCTTGTGAGTTTGTTGGCTAAGATTTGTAGTCTTTCTAATTCTTTTAATGTTGTTAGTAAATTAAATCCTAAGAGCTTGTTTAGGGTTGTTTATTAGCTAGGGAAGTAATTAAAGAGATTGTTTTGATTACCGACGAAGTAAAGTAAGACAGGTTGTTAGAGCTTGTTAATAACCATAACCAATCTAGTAAGGAAATACAGGTTGATGGGTGTCGACTTTACTCTTTACTAGATTGGTTATGATTATTAACAAGCTCTAACAACCTGTCTTTCCTTACTTCGTCGGTAATCAAAACAAGTTCTTTAATTACTTCCCTAGCTAATAAACAACCCTAAACAAGCTCTTAGGATTTAATTTACTAACAGCATTAAAAGAATTAGAAAGACTACCAATCTTAACCAACAAACTCACAAGCTCGGTTCATTTAAGCTAGACTATATATCTTCATAACACAAACTGAAAATCAATTATAATCAAATTGTGCTATTTGCTACCAACATCAGAACACTTAAACAATTACGGATTCAATGTTCTAACTAGCAATTTAATAACTTGACAATTGAACAATGGGCCCTATTGCAACAATTAATCAAGCAATAATTTAAATAAATATAACAGAAGATATATAGATAATAAAGCGCAAAGAAATAATTTAGGCTAAATAAAGCTTATTGGTCTTGTAGAATCAAACTTCAATAATACTCGAATTGGAAAAATAAGAACTCAGCAGGACATCGTAGGGATGTTACAATATATATGAAATTCTTTCGTAAGCTGATTATTTCTACTGAAAGGGTACGTCACTATTTATACTAATTTAGGCTTAATTCTTGCCATTCATAATAGTAGATTGCGGAAGGAATCTTTGGACAGCAGTCGTTCACGGAGCCGGAGACTTCGTTCGTGGAGGAAATTCATCGCCGCAGCAGCAGCAGTCCACGTACGCACGCCGCAGCAGTTCGCGGAATTGGTCTTCGCAATTTGCTTGTTAAATCTTATTAATGAAGTTAATATAATTTTAATAAATAAATAATTAATTGAGCTCAAATCTTATTAATGAAGTTAATATATAATTTTAATAGTTAAAATAATCATTAAGTCTAATTATTCACATAATTATCATATTAGTATAAAATATAAAATAAAACTTAAAAATAAATATAATGTAAAATAAATAAAACTACTTTATTATAAGATCAATCTAAATTAAATATAAAAATAGTGTTTATCAATATGTAATCTAGAGTATTTTAAAAATGAATAAGATAGATTCTTTAGTTCTTCTTTATCTTTCAACAAGGTATCAGAGCCACCTTTTTGGGGCCTGAAAATTACTTCAAACTCATAGAGATGAACTTTATTCATCGTACCATCTTCTTCAAGACAATCCATTTTTTAAGAGTTCCCTTGACGAAACTGCTGCAACAAACCTTTAAAGGAAGCGCCGATGACCCTCATAATCCTTTTTCGATCACCTAGAACCGCCACATGTGCCTCCACAGGCCACCACCCTGTCTGACCTCCGAAGCCATGCGCCTCCACACGCTGGCGCGTGACCTATTTTCCGGCGACCTTTTCCAGCCAAACTTTCCAGATCAACCCATTTCTTATCTGCGACCCTACACTGTTTTTCTCACATTTTTTTGATCATTATGGCAGAAGAAGGAATTGTTAACAGTACCCAGAATACTCTTCCTCCTGTCCCACCTAAAGTCTATGTTCCAAATCTCTCAGGAAGCTTAACCGTCACCAGTGAAAAACTCATTAGGTCCCAAAATTATCAAGATTGGGCATCAGCAGTGGAACTATGGTTTATGGGTCAAGGAGTTGTTGACCACCTCACTACCACAACAGAAGAAATTCAGCATGAAAGAAATATTTGGGAGAGAGTTGATGCCCAACTATGTAGTCTCTTGCTCCTGATTTGATCCCTATGTTTAGGCCAATCAAAACCTGTTTTTCAGTATGGAAACAAGCTCAAATCTCTTTATACAAATGATATCTCTCGCTTTTATTTCATTGTTAGTGAGATACTAAATATCAAGAAGTCAGAGATGTCAATGGAGAAATTTTTGGGGAAAATCCAAGGACTTAAGGCTGAATTCAACAAGCTCATGCCTATGGGGGGATCACCAAAAGAGCAACTCACCCAACGTCACAAGTTCTTTGTTGTCCTCACCCTTTCAAACTTGAATCTGAATTTGAGCAAATCCGTAATGGTATTTTCGGTGATGGAACTATCCCAAGCACCAAAGAAATGTTCAAAAGACTTCTTCAAGTCTCTTCTATTTATAAAGAAAATACACCATCCTCAACCATTGTTGATCATTCTACTCTTACTACTCAAAATTATCATGTTCACAATAGACGAAGAGGTCGAGGAAGTAATCGAGGTGGCTGAGGTGGAGGACGAAATTCTTCATCCCGTTTTTGTGATTTCTGTAATAAACAAGGGCACGCTCGTGAAGTTTGCTGGAAACTCCATGGGAAACCAACTATGGCTAATGTAGCTCAATCTGGAATTCAAATACTGAGGACTCAAATACACAAATTATCTCAAAGGCTAAGTACGTAGAATTTTTGCAATTAAAGGCTGCTAAGACAACCATTTCTCCTGACATCACTCATATTGCTCTTGCTTCACAATCAAACTCAGTTTGGGTCCTAAGCTCTACCACTCTAGAGCCACCGACCACATATCTGGTAACCCTTCATTTTTCTCCCAAATTGATTTCTCAAACACTCTTCCATTTGTTACCTTTGGTGATGGATCAAAAGGAAAAGCTAAAGGAATTGGAAAAGTCACCATCCATTCTTTCTCTTTATCCAATGTTCTTTACATTCCCGGTTGTCCTTTCAACTTGATTTCAATTCATCGACTTACTCATTTTCTTAATTGTTTTGTTACCTTTTCTTCTAATTCTGTGGTTATTCAAGACCAACAGACCAGGGAGACAATTGGTACGGGACATGAATCACGAGGACTCTACCATCTTCTACGCTTTAACGATACCAACATAGTTTGCACTACTACTGTTTCACTTCTCCTTAACCATTATTGCCTAGGACATCCTAACATCAATAAATTAAAACAACTTGTTCCTGGTTTGTCCAACTTAAAAGGTTATAGAATGTGAGTCATGTCAACTTGGGAAATACTCAAGAGCCTCATATCCTAGTAGAGTGAATAGGAGGGCTAATACACCATTTTCTTTAGTTCATTCCGATGTTTGGGGACCATGTCGAGTCTCAACCACCTAGGGGTTCTTATATTTTGTTGTCTTCATTGATGATTTCTCTTGGTGCAGTTGGGTTTTTTTTAATGAAAAACTGTTTTGAATTATTTGATGTGTCTCAAAAATTCTACAATGAAATTGTGAATCAATTTGGGGTATCTCTCAAAATCTTACGCAGTGATAATGCCAAAGAGTATTTTTCTGACCCTTTCACTTCTTTCTTTTCCTCACATGGAATACTTCATGAATCTTCATGTGCTAGAACTCCTCAACGAAATGGAGTTGTTGAACGAAAGATTCGCCATCTTGTTAACACAGCCCGCACTTTGTTCATTCACCACAAGGTTCCTAAGAAATTTTGGGGGGATGCTATACTTCATTCTTGCTATCTCATAAATCGAATGTCTTCTTCTGTGATGCAAAGAAAAATTCCTCTAAATCTTTTACTCCCACAGGAACCTCTCTATAAGCTTCCGTTACGAATCTTTGGGTGTACTTGCTTCGTCCATGATTCCTCCCCAGGACGTGATAAACTTGATGCCAAGGCAATAAAATGTGTGTTCATTGGATATTCTCGTCTCCAAAAGGGCTTTAAGTGTTATTGTCCTAAACCACACCGTTTCTATACCTCCTTTGATGTTACATTTTTTTAAACTATGCCCTTTTTCTCTTTCACCTCAGTTGTTGAATCTGACTTCCAAGAGGAATCAATTGAAGCCACAGAATCTGACTTACAGAACCTGTGTCTCCCACGGTTCCTGAAAGAACTACACCAATGCCACCAATGCCAACCATTCAAGAAGGACATAGTTCACCATTTTTGTACACCTACCAGCGGCGACAATCGTAAAAATTCTCAAGAGGATGGATGTTCGGTTGATTCATGTCCCACATCATCGTTACCCACTGACGCGGTCCAAAATACCACAACAAACTCTCTGATTTCTAGTCGAATAGGTAAAAGATCCACTCAAAATCCTTATCATATCTATAATTTCCTTACACAAAAACGATTGTCTCCATCATATTGTGTTTTCATTACCAGTTTGCCTATTGTGTCTATTCCAAAAAGTGTCAAAGAGGCATTAACTCATCCAGGATGGAAGCAAGCAATGATCAATGAAATGGAAGCACTTCACTATTCCAGAACTTGGGAGTTAGTCCCTTTACTTCCTGGGAAAACTGTGGTTGGTTGTGGATGGGTGTATAATGTGAAGTTTGGTCCAGATGGACAAGTTGATAGACTTAAAGCCCGTCTCATTGCTAAAGGGTACACACAGGTTTTTGGCATTGACTACACAAACACCTTCTCACCAATTGCTAAGATCACATCTATTCGGCTTTTCCTCTCAATAGCAACCAATTGTCACTGGTCCCTGTATCAATTGGATATCAAAAATGTCTTCTTACATGGTGACTTGAAGGAAGAGGTATATATAGAGCAGCCTCCTGGCTTTGTAGCTAAGACTGGAATTGATCTTGTTTGTCGTTTCAAACACTCTCTCTATGGGTTGAAGCAATGTCCACATGCCTGTTTTGGGAGATTTAGTGATATGATCTAACAATTTGGCATGATTCAAAGCAAAGCC
>CM008343.1:17236485-17250470 GCA_002525835.2 Ipomoea batatas
AAATTGAATTTAAATTTTGTAGTAATTGTCAAAAAAAAAAACATAAAAGAAAAAAGGGGTAGATAGGCTCTTAAATTTCATAGGAAAAGGTATTTTAAAAAGTTATGATTAAATACACCAACTTGTCATTTTTGTGCATTTGAACCAATAGTCGATTATTCCCAATAAAAACTCGATAATTTTCAATATATCAAGCTACATATGCAAATTAACAATTAAATAACATTCAAATATTAAAAATAACAAAAAAATTAAAAATACATTTAAATTATTATTATTTTAATTAAAATCATTTACTTTGCAGGAGTAACAAAAAAATAATTGTAATTTTTTTAGTGCGACTCTCTTTTTATTATTATCTAAAAAGTAATTAAAAATAAAACTAATCAAAACAAAATATATATATATATATATATAAAGGTACAAAATGACTGTCGATTAGTAGCCTTTTTTATACTTTCCAAACTTTTAAGAAATAAAAGCTTGCAAGACATCTAAGCAAATAATAATAAAAACTTTTCACAAGACAAGACAAGCCACGTCATTTTGCCCTCCCGGGGTGGGGACAACCTTATTAGATACCAACAAAATCATTTAAAAAAATGTTAATAGTTATATAACCTCTAATCTACAGCTCTAATTAGTAGCTAGTCCACAAGATTTCCTAGTAGAGGTGGATGGAATGATATTTTTTTTAAAAGTTGATATATCTTAGTTGATAATAAGTATGTCTTTTTGCTCTCATAAGTAGATCAGTTGATTTTAGAATAGTAATAAATCTTGACAACTGCATTTTGAAAATTTTACTAAGTCATTACACTGTGAGTTAGGGACAAGAGAATTTGTGTTTTGCATCGAGCAAATACCAATTTTGGTCCCACGACTATTAGCAAAATGACAATTTTGGTCCACATGTTTCATTTCTACCAATTTTGGTCCCACGACTATTGTTTTAGTACCAATTTTCATCCACGACTATTGTTTTAGTGCCAAAATTTATCGCGCAGGTCACCCATCCGTTTAAAACGTGCAAAAATCTAAAATTGTTAAGCGTACTTTCATCATTTTCAACTTAATATCTTAATTTGAGTATGAATAAATGGATTTAAGTCCTAAAATCGATCAAAATTCGCAGTTTTCCTCCTCATTTTACCTTAATTTGAGGAGGAGAATTGTGAATTGTGATTGATCTTAGGGCTTAAATCTCTTTATTCATGCTCAAATTGGGATATTGAGTTGAAAATGACCAAAATATCTTCAAAAATTTTAGATTTCGGCACGTTTTAAACGGATGGGTGACCAGCGCAATTAATTTTGGCACTAAAACAATAGTCGTGAGACCAAAATTGGTACTAAACAATAGTCGTGGGACCAAAATTAGTAGAAATGAAACATGTGGACCAAAATTGTCATTTTGCTAATAGTCGTGGGACCAAAATTGGTATTTGCTCTTTTGCATCCTATCCACAAAAATAAGAAACATAAATAAATTGTGAATTCCATGTGCAACAAATATGATGTTCATGCGCGCCTCCAGCAAGTTATTGTAAATAATTGCATGCCTATTTCACGGGATTGGTGTTGTCTTTTGGACTAATTAAGCTTCACTTTTCATTTTCTGGTGACCCCTCCTTTTAATAAAATAAATAAATAGGGAATAATCTTAATACGTCTTGTAACAAATTTCATTTCTGTGACTAATTAAACTATACTTATGACTCAGTATAAAAGGCTAAATGCTGGTACGCACAAGAGATTTGTCTATTTTGGACATAATCTTCACATTGTGTCTGTTGAGTTTTGAACATTAGTCTCTTTTTTCAAATACTGTATATTGAACCATTGAACTGAGTCTGTGAGGACTTATATGATGTGATCTATAAGATGAGATGAAAATTATGTCTTTTAATTTAATAAGAGATGCTAGATTTGAGTATTTCCTAATATAGCTACATTAAAATTGGAAAAAAGAGAGGAAGTAATTTGACACCTTTTAAGATTAAAAAAAAAATGTAATTATGTTTGGATGAAATTCATGGGTTGTGGATACACATAATTATTTGAAACAGATTAGGCCAACCTGGATTCTCCACTCAAAAATCTTTTTAGTACAGACATAACTGCATAAGCCCACATGCATGGGAAAAAGGGAAAATGTATTCCCTTTTTAGTCCCACTCCAGCAGCCTAACAATGAGAGAAAAAAAAAAAAGTTTTAGAAGGATTGAATAGATGGGCGAGACATAAATTTTTCATAAGTTTTATTATTATTAATATTTTCATGGTTGGATTCATTGCATAGAGCATTTTTAATGTAGTTTGACATTTGTAATTTATTAATTACTTTATTACATAATAATGAAATTTATTCAATGCATATCTTAGAGCAAGCTAAGTTTTCTTTAAAGTTTGTTTGAAAATCAAGAAACTGATTTCTGGAAATGAATCATTTTACAGAAAATATTTTTCTTTTTACATTCTGAAAAACTGTCTTAATGTGTTTGGTTTATTTTTTAAAAAATGGGTAGAATTTTATAATTAAATATTTTAATTATTTTATTTAAAATATAAAATTATTTATAATAATATTTAAAAAATAATATTATTTATTAAAAAAAAGTTGAAAACCAGAGAGCGGAAGTCATTTTTCGTCAAAATAGCCCTATTTTCCTAAGTCAATGGAAAATGATATCCATTGACTTATTTCCCAAGAAAAAAAAAAAAAAAGTGTCCAATTGTTGATGAGTAAAGAAAAAGAAAGGCAGAATACTAGATACTCAGCAATTTGCGATAACGTTAATGGTGGTTGAGAATTCATTTTCAAATCCTTGTCGTTATTGTTGCCATTATTAATCAATTAATTAATGTGTTTTTTGGAATCTGTGGCAATAAAATAAATTAAACGTTGTTGGGCATATTATTAGCCACAGATCAGAATTGATGCCACACTTCTAGCTGTAAGTACGTACAATGCCCAGTAGTGTTGGATTTTGAAAGTCACGTACTGCTTCTGTTCACCACTATAACTCCAATGGCCGGTGAAAGGGAAACACACAACTTGTTGTAATTTAATGATGTGTTTCATTTTATTTTGAAGTTTAAACTTATAATGGGAATATAGATATAGATTTAGGATTTATTTGGTTAATGAGGTTAGGCACAAGGAATAAGAATGAATAATTAAAAAATTCGTTACCTAAAATCCCCTCCGATCTAGTTACTTATTAGGGAAGATGGTTTTTCCAAAGTCCATTCCTAAGACATTTATTTAATGCGGCTTATATAGAGATGCTAGGGAGACATAGTTCGGGTCCTAGGCATGTTCGCCATATGTTGAGGGTGCACGGGGTGGCTGAGTGGTAGTTCTGTTCCCTCCACATGCCTTACTAAAGCTGACGAGTCATGCACATGCAATGTAATATGACAACACTATGTGCTTGGTTCATGCTTGTTCAGATTATTAATGGGCAATCACTATGGGTTCTTCATTCTAGCAATGGTTTTACCGATCAACTCTGATCGGAAATGATCTACTAAGTGAAATTTATGCTCACTGAATAAACAATAATAACATCCTCCCGACCACAATCATGGTCGGGAAAACACAGGACTCACACGACTCCTACTACTTCAGATCAGAAAGTGACGGTGAGGACCCTACATACGACTCCCAAGCGCAAGACAAATACAACGAGGTCATATTACCTATCCATAGGATTAGTGATTTTTTATTTTTGATTTGATTTTTTTTTTTGTTCATATACAATATTGGTGCTTTGAATCTCATTATATTATGATCAATAATTGCCTTAATTATTTTGTTTTTTGTATTTTTAAAACCTTTAATCCAATTATAGAGTCATATATAACCAAATAACAATATTGGTAATCATTCTAATTCCAACTTATTACCAAACATGCAAAATACTTTCACCAAAACTCATTCCAATTACCAAATATTTGACTCTCATTTCAATTTCGATTCTCATGTTTGAACCAAGCACACTCTTACAGGGTGTTTGGTTGGAAGGAATGAATTATGTGGGAAAAGAATAATGTGGGAATAAAGTGGGAGTTTAAATTCCAGTGTTTCGTTGCCAGGAATAAAATTACATACGGGAAATTTTAATTCCAATGTTTGGTATACATGGGAATTGAAAGGGAATGAGAAGTATTTCGTCCAAAATGCCCATTATTGTTGTTGTTGTTGTTGTTGTTATTATTATTATTATTATTTATTATTATTAATAATCATCTTATATGACAAGTATCTCTTGGACCCATTTGTATATTCAAACACCCAAAAAAATATAACATATTAAATTCAAAATTTTGATCTTCAAAATGTAGGCAAATATGCTATATACACATCAAATTTAAATACTTGAGAGTTTTGAGAAAACATACTTGATTAAGGTTAGTCTAGAATGATTATTGCTTAGGAACGAAGTTCCCTGTTGACAATAGTCGAAGAATAATACACGCTATCATCTAGAATGCAAGGTGGACATTAATTTTAGGTTAAAAAAAGGGAGGGATAATTTTTTCTTAAGACTCTTTTTTTTTTCTTCCTAAAATCCATGTAATTAAAATCCCAGGGGGACCATGGGATTCTAATTCCTTGAAAATGAGGGAATTGCAATTCCGTGGAATTGCAATTCCCTCCAACCAAACTAAGGAATTTAGTTGCCTTTGGAATTAGGTGGGAATTAAGTGGGAATGAAATTCAATTTCCCTCCAACCAAACGCCCTGTTAATGTTTACTATTTTATCTTTAAGGAATAATGCTCAAGTTGGCTGTTGAAGGAAACGTGAAAGTGCAATTTGCCTACTGAACGAAAAAAAGTGCAATTAGGCCACTCAACACTCCAAATGTATGCAATTTCACTTGATAGGAGGTTAACACACCATCTAGTATGTTGCGTGTTGACGTGGATGATGATGATAGGGATAAATCCCCAGACTACTCCCGATCTACTTTCACTTCCGATCAATTTCGTTGGGACAACCTTTATTCCCGATCAATTCGCACTGATCGGTTTCGGATACCTAACCGACCTCATATTGACCAGTGGCATCAAGGCTCCTAGGATCTCTCGTGTAGGAGCTCTTCCTGGTCAAGATGTTCGGTCCCCTCAAAGTATCGGACTTGGGAAATCGCGGACGATCGTTGCATAACATTTCGCTTGCGAGCACTGGTCCATCATGCCGTAGGCTCGGCACTGGTCCCTTGATGCACCTATAAATACCGCATTTAATGCGTGGAGGACTTTTGACTGTTTTTTCTACATAATAGTCAAAGAAACTGGGAACCTCTGACCAACTGTCATGTTGACCGGACTCTCTTAGGGTATTCTACCTTGTACCCGACCTTAATCATTAATACAGAGTATTTTATTCATACGCTGTATTTTACTCTATCATTTTGGCGCCGTCCGTGGGGACCGATCAATAGAGCCGATCCTCACATTCGTGCTTCGGTCTCCTATCATGTATCCCTATTACTTTGGCAATCAGGACCAAGACGCACACTCCGACCTTCGGTCGCGCTTAAGTTCGTGCGAAGAGCCGAATAACATGGCTGGTGTGCCGCCTCCCGATCCAGTCAATATCATCCAGCAACCCCAAGCCTTTCCGATCCCTGTAGGGTCGGTCCCTTATCAATACCCCATGTATCTGACGGATCCGGGCATGCAGTGGTGGCCTAACTCCCCGCATTTCTACGCCCAACCGTTTGCTCAGTCGTTCCCTTTTCAGCCGACGCCGCCCGCTCAACCCCAAGTTCCTCAACCCGAGGCTACTACAGTTGAGGTCGCACCGGCTACCGCTCCCGAGCTACGGAGAGCTTAGTCAGAGTGACGCCCTCTGTCCTCCCGATTACATAACCCGGCCTCCGTGCGCCGCCCGACACTCTCCCGGTTAAGTGTTTCAGGAGCTCTGCGCCCTACCAATCGGGAAGAGCAGCCGAGGGCGAGTGCTTTTGATCGGATAAACCCTCCCGTCTGACGAAGGTCCGGGGATAGTCGAGGAATGACGTATGTCGTTAGACCTACTAGCCACCCCTAGTGAATGAGGCTCTAGTGAGGCCAGCTTCACACAGTCTCAACGTCGGCGAGATCGCAACCGAACTTGGGATGCCGGTCTCTCAGAGGAATTCTTGCTCAAGTACGGGAAGAATTCAACCGATGGAAGCAAAAGCAAGGTGATTCTCGTACAACCGACAGAGTAGCAACCTGTTGAGAATCCCATTCACCCAGGAAATCATGAACCAGCATTATCGGATCGACTTGCGCATACCAGGAAATAAGGATTACAACGGTCGAACAGATCCCGAACATCATGTTAACTCGTACTACGGTAACATGCTTATGATGGGGGTCTTTGAGGCTGTCATGTGCCGAACATTTTATTCAACTTTGAGCGTTAGAGCGGCCGAGTGGTTCAGAACCCTGGAACCAGGGTCCATTTCTAATTTTCAAGATTTAGCTCAAGGATGCCATGCTCTAGGTGAACACCTGCTTCGGGATACCATGATCCGGGATTCATGATGACCACGGCGGCTCCGGGATACCATGATCCGGGATTCATGATGACCACGTCGACTCCAGGGTGCCATGATGACCACGCCAACTCTAGGGTGCCATGATGACCATGCCAGCTCTAGGGTGCCATGATCCGAGTGCCACACCTTCTTAGGCCGTTTGGTTTATGGGCTCTTGGACCNCAAGCATTTCATCATTGGTAATCCTGCACATTCTGTACGTGAGGGTTATCAGTCACTGTCCGCCGCTTATACTGAAGTGGTTAGTATGTGCTGTTTTTAAATATTCATGCGTTTAAGATTATTATGTTACGATTTTGATGTGTTATATATTTTTTGTGGCGTATATATATAGGGTGTGGAACCTGGGTCTTACCGGGAGGCCGCTCAATTGAAGAAGGTGAAACTAATCCAACCGTTGTGAACATGACCGGACAGGCTGACAGCTTGATGCAATCGACCCCGTACGCATATTTAGACTATGTCACTGATGAAATGCATGCCAATGCACCTGACCCAGATGAACCGATTCAGGGTCTGCGTCGCAATAGGGAGCAGCGGCGGGGGCGTGCGGGACAAAGTGGTAGGCGTGGGCGTGGCCGTGTTATGCATCAAGGCGTCCAGGCTGAGGGAAATGCATGGGCCGGGCAAGCTAATGAAGAGGAAGATGATGAGGATGAGGGTATGGATGACTGTGGTAGGAGGGACAATCTGTTGCCCGTTACGATGAATTCCTCTTTTGACGAGGATGAGTCGGGCCCTTCTACTGGTTCGTATGGTACCCATACTACTAGTAGTTCATATGGTGCCCCACCTACTACCCAATTTGGAGAGTACTCATCATATGAGGTTGTTTCATTCGCTCCATCTTCATTTCAATATCAAAATTATACGACCCCAGCGAGTGCAGTGTACGACCCCACCCAACCTAGGTCATCCTATCAACAACCCCAACCTCACATGCATAATTATGAACCTCGTCCTACATACAACAATATGCTTTCAAGCCACCCAATACAGGACTTTCACAGGGGAGAGTCATCCGATCAAGGTGGTAGGCAATTGCAATTACCGACAATGGATGAGTTTTTCCCTCAGCCGGTCCAACAACAACGACGACAATGTGGAACTGGTTCGCGACATCACCACCCCGGGTACAAACATATATGCAGTTTCCCTAATTTATATTGTCATTCAATTTATTGTTTTTAACAAGACTTCATTAACTTAACTTGCAGGGAACACCACTAAATTTTTGGACGACACCGGTGCTTTATTTTATTTTACAAATGTATATTAAATATGTTGAATTGTAGTAATTTAAAACCGAAATTTATCGTACAAGTTTTAGCGTTACTATCTTATCTTTAACTAACAATAATAATTATTGCACAAGTATGACAAAATAATAATTTTATTACCATCAATCCAAATAATTAAAAAAATCATACAACTAATCAATTAACCATCTAATCATTAATTAATCATTAATAACTAATCATTCTAATAACTAACTAATCATTACATTTTTACTAATCATTTAAAGCTACATAATCATTACACTAATCATTATCTTTTTAACTAATCGTTTAAGCTAATCATTATCTTTTTAACTAATGATTTAAAGTAATGATTACCGGAGTAAAAAAATATTAAAAGCTACCACTCCTCACCATGAGGAGTGTTAGCTTTTTCCTACAACTCCACTTCAACACCCGTGGTTGCTTGTTTCGACCGTTTTTTTTTTCACAACATTTTGGAATCCATTTTAAAAACTCGTGTCCGGCGGGTTAATGATTCAAATTTTACTGGGAACCATGGTCCACGTAGAAATACAGTCATTATACCGTGAACCATGGGTCATGGTTGATACTGTAGTTGTGTTGAACTGATACTGCAGTTGTGTTGAAAGGATACTATAGTTATGTTGAAAAGGAACTGCAGTTGCGCGGAACAGAGGTCGTGTCAACCATCTAGAACTGCAGTTGTGTTGAACGGATACTGCAGTTGTGTTGAAAAGATACAACAGTTGTGTTGAACGGATGAACGACCTCTGTTTCGTGCAACTGCAGTTTCCTTTTCAACACAACTACAGTATCTTTTCAACACAACTACAGTATCCGTTCAACACAACTGCAGTATCAGCTATGATCATGATCCACAATGCATTATGGACCATGGTCCACAATATAATTTGCGGTAGAAATATGGATTATAAACTAAAATAACGTGTATCATTTTAATTACACTTTATTTGGTTGGAAGGTTCCATTCTCACCTAATTCCCACATTATTTCGAAGACAAGCAATTTTTTTTGTTTGTTTGGAGGGAATTACAATTTCGTGAAATTGAAATTCTCTCATTTTTATGGAATTAGAATCTCATATCCCCTCGATATTTCAATTTAATGGATTTTAAGAAGAAAAAAATTTTGAGACAAAATTACCCCTCTTTTTTAACCTAAAATTGATGTTTGATCTCTTTTTTATTTATTTATTTATTATTATAGTGTGTATCTTCTCCTACTCTCAACATAGAGCGTCAATCAGTAGGTTAACCTCAATCAAATATGTTTTCTCAAAACTCTCTATTCTATTTTATTGCTCTCGTTATGTAATTCTAGAGTTTATTTACAGCGTGTTACATAAATTTTCAAAAGCAAAATTTGAATTTGGTCATTTAGGATTAATAATATATATATATATATATATATATATNTATAGAGAATACATAGCAGACAAATAACATCAAAGGCCGCTGGTCCAGCCTGGTAATAAAGCCTGCTAAATCCCATAAACCCCGCCGGCCGGCTTAGGCGGCGGTAGCAGCGAAGGAACCGGCCACTTGCACGCAGTAGACTAAGTATCCGTAGAACTCATCGTACAGAACGTTCAACAGGGCATCTAAAATGGAGAACCGAAGGGGCGTTAGCGAGTTCACATCCACCTCGCTTAAATAACTACCCACGGCGTGTAGAATGAACAACCGCTCATTCAACCACTTCTCAATTGCCTTTCTTTGACACTGGCGGCAGAGCCCACGGCGGCCACCCCTATTGATCCTCTTGAACATCATGGTGATCGAATTCAAACAGATTGATCGGAGATATTCTATTGAGTTGGATGACTTTTGTTGAGCCACCAAGGGAGGGTATTTATAGGGTTTATTTGTTTGCATACGAATCTCTATTGCCATACCTGATATCTCCTTATTTAGAATGTTAATAATTTTCAATCTTATTGCAATAATTTCACCCAAATATTTTCCTTTTTGGGTGCTACAATTTAATGGCGCTCGATTCTATAGAATTTTACTTTTTTGGAAAAATAAAAATTGAGATTTTATTCAAAATTATTAATTGTTTTCTAAATTAGAAATCAAAACAATTTTCTAACTTAATAAAGAAATTTGAAATATTATTTTACTCTTTTCAAAATTTTCAAAGACAGAGTCATGTTATTTTCTATCGCATCACAATTAACTATGGATTTTTATTTCGCATGTCTATGGATATTTTTATTTAGTCATTCACCTTCTTACCTGGCCTTCCTCCCATGGGAAAAGCTAGAAAATTATGTTGAGGGTCTAAAGTTGTAGATAAAAGTTACAATGTTAGTCGATATCAATATGAGTTGTACCACATTATTGTACTAATTAAAAATTATTGATAATAATTTTCAATGATACTATGTGCAATCATGAGTAAATTACATAATTGTACAAGTACATACAATTGATACCGTTGTTGTTGATTAGTACTTTAGAATTTTACATATAACACAAAATATATACAATAATTTAAAAAATTACATTTATTTAAATATTTCTTTTTACTCTTTTATCAAATAAAGGTTTTCAAATATTTTATCAACAATAATTTTTAGATAATTAATTAATATTCATTTTAATAATTAACTTAATATTCCAAAATTTCATATCACGAATTATAGAATTAATTAATGTTAATTTTTTAATTTTCAAAACTAATCTTTTATATTAGTAAATGTATATCCTAAAAGTGTAAATAAAATAATAGTAATAGCATAGTAATAGTAATAGTAGTAGTAATAATAATAATAATAATAATAATAATAATAATAATAATAATAATAATAATAATAATAATAATAATAATAATACTAATACTAATAATAATATTAGCAATAACATAATAATAATAATAATAATAATAATAATAATAATAATAATAATAATAATAATAATAATAATAATAATAATAATAATAACACAATAAAGCACTAATAATTAATTAATCAACTAATAAAATTAAAGCATAAACCTAATATTTGGAGATTTTTGAAGTACATTAAATTGAATATTTGGTGCAACTATTAAAATCATGACAAAGAAAATAAACTAATAAAGAACAGTTAATTTGATTATTTGATATGTTTTTTATTTGGTGAATTTGGACTACTTTAATATATGCTTTGGACTCATTGAATATATACATACTAAACCTTTTTAAAAAAAAAAATAAAATTGGGATCTAACTAGTATTTTTATCTATATTATATCAATATATACACAATTACACACATACATATAGGGGTGGGTCGCCCGTAAGGGCTGTTCAAGTGGCAGAGCGGGCTTGACTCTGGCCGTGAGGCCAGGGATCGAATCCCCCTGCTAACTTGGGCATTCCGGCCAGCTATGGGAAACCTAGGCTGATTTACATCCCTGTGGGCCTTTGCCGGTAGGTTCATGGGGCGAGTGTTTGCCTGAAACTCAGTACTGAGCGGTAGGGATTTGACTCGATAAACCCAATATAGGGGTGGGTTCTAATGAGAACAATCCTTGTAAAAAATGAGGACTAACATCACTCATCCATAAGAATTTATCAATGATTGAGAGTTTTAATTTAAAAAAAAAATGTCAATTTTATAATTATTATAGCTTTTAAGTTTGCAATATTTATAAAACTAAAATGGTAATTTTTTCCTTGTTTTTTAGCAACCTTCAACATTGATCTACTCGGATCGGCAAAATGAATGGATCAAATCAATATCACTTTTTACCTTTTAAGGATGGGAGGGGCTATGCCCCAACACGTTTCTCTACACGTGCTTTCTCCATTACATACTCACCTACCACTTACATATTCTTATCGTTCCTCCCCCTCTCTTCAATTCCCCACCAGTGTCACTGAATAATACTATTGTTGTTTTATATTATATTTTACATTATCAAAACAATTTAATTTTGAATAACTTTGTATTTTATAAACTGAAAATAGCTTAACTTGGATATACTTTCTAATAAAGATGACAATGTGGGAACCCATATAGATTAACCCAAGCATAACCAGGGGCGGATCTAAGAATATCGTTGGAATTGATAAAAATATTTATGATAAACTATGAAATGGTTGGATTAAATTACATATAATCTCTATTGATATGATATTCATAAATACTTTTTATTTTAATTAGATTAACTATATGTTATTCTAGATTAATTTGAATATGATGACACACAATTGTAACCTCTAGAGTAAGTATATTAACTAGATATATAGTTCAATTCATAAAAAGTATATTTGTTTTTAAAATATTTTTTATAATTAAATTACAAAACATATTTCGTATCAATTAATTAATCAATACGCATAACACATTATAAATAATTCTATAATTATTTTTTTAAAACAATATTACAATTCATATAAAAAATGAAGAAATTTACAAATGAAATATATAATTAAAGTGCAATCAACAGGTTTGGAACGAACAATTGATCTCTTGAAACAATAAAATTACTATTACCATTTAAGCTACCTCAATCTCTAATAACTTTTTTTGTATACTAATTATATTATCTACTTCGATTAAAACATCTACTATATATACACACACACATAATGGGGTGGGGTAGATTGGGAGCAAGGGGATAACTGTCTCCAGTGTAGATCCGTCCATGAGCATAACCCTAGCTATATATGGAGTTGTGTCAGCCACCCTCTATGTAATCTAGGCTTAGTCTAAACATTGGCTGCTTTTTAAAAAAAAAATTAACCTAAAAATATTGAGCTAATAGTAAACACCATGGATTATGAGTGCCAGGCCAGGATTAAGAAACCTTTTGAGTTATGTTATTAGGGATAATTGTATAAAATATATTTTGATGATGGATGTAATGTATGTTATGATTTTAGAGTCACCGAATTTTTATTTTCATCTATTTTAGTAAAATGTGAAGTCAAAAGAACATAAATTCAAGTTCAGTATAGTATTGAGGACAATATAATTGTCATAAAATTCAAATTCAGTATAGTACAGTATTGAGGACAATATAATATAGTTGTCATCAAAATATGTCAATAAATTTCAATGCTAAGTAGAAGAATAAAGAACAATAAAGTAGACAAGCAGTAAAATAAAATACTTAAGCAATAAAGAAGAGTTTTCAATAGAGTAATAAGTCATAACTCAATAAAGTAAATGCTTTAGTGAAGTTTTTTTTTTTTTTTGAGAATAGTATAGTGAGACATTTGCAAGTTCAATAAGCAATGCAATAAAGTGAAGACTGAAATGGCAATGAAGTACAACTTTGATAAAGTTCAGTAAAGGCTAATAATGTTCAAAAGTAGCAGAGTGGTCACATGTTTCAAGTCTCATGGTGAAAGAGAAATATTATTGAATGAGTTTTACTAAGCCATTGAGGGGCCGTTTGGTTCGGGTAATCTGAGATTACCTANCACACACAAAAAAAAATTAAAAGGAAATCCAAAAAAATACTCAGATATGCATTTTGTGGCTAGTTTGATGAAGAATTAAAATTATATGGAGTACTAAAGAAAAAATAATCACTATTTTTTTTTGAAACACTCATAATTCTTTACAAGATAGTATATGTTATATACTTTCTCAATTTTTTCCGTCCAAAAAATCAATGCCCACACCGCTATTCAATCCTATGACCACCCATTTACTCCCTCTGTCCCATTTTACCTGTCTTGTTTACTATTCATTGGTCAAACCAACTCTTTCTTCATTGCTTATTTTCTTTAGTAATTTTTAATTATTTTTAAATTTAATTTTTTGTGTTTAATAGTATTTTTAATGTAGTTTCTAAATATATAAATTTTATATACTAATACTAAATTTAATATTATGAAAAATTGAATTAAAAATAACTTCAGTCAAGCCTCGTTAACCGAATCAGACAAACAAAATGGGACGGAGGTAGCAGAATAGTAGCGGAGGTGCATCACAATACATATTAGTTGACATAATCACTATTATTTAGTTAGGAAGAAAAGGTATAATAGTTGTTATGAATAACTGTAATCAGCTTTTGATGAGCCAAAATATATAATATAAGAGCCAAAATCATATTATCGCAATATTTTCGATCTACAATAATTTGAACATATACAAAGTATCTCAATCACAATTCACACCATTAACCTCACAATTCAAAA
>CM008343.1:17302520-17322745 GCA_002525835.2 Ipomoea batatas
TTTCCAAAAAAAACGAATGATTAATTTACAATGCTCAAAACGACGTCGTTTTGGTACGTGGTGCACATTGCACCGTGGTGCATGATATAATTTGCCTCTTCGTCACCACGAGAGTTTACTAATAGAGGAAAATTGTGAGCCGCAGAAGTGGCACTAAATTGTACTTTTGCGGACTAAATTGGGGAATCCTTTTTGGAGGTATTTTAGTGAAATATCTCAATCTTTAGGTACATGCTATTGTATTAGAAAAGTTTCACCCGTAGTAATATTACAAAAGTGATTATTTTGATATAATAATAAACTTAAATTATTTTATTTACAAAAGTTTCACCCGTCGGTTTTAATTTCTCAAATATTGTATTAGAACAAAGTATTTTATTACATTTACTTCATAGAAAAGGTAAGATTGCAAAAGCTAATGGCTTCGTAAGATTACAAAAGTTAATAGTTAGTTTATCAACCAATTTTGATTTATTTAACCCCTATTAGTTGTTTAACTTGGTTAAAAAATCAATATAAGTGTTTGATTTTTTTAATCAATATAAGTGTTTGGTTTATTTGACCACTATTAGTTGTTTGACTTGGTTAAAAAATCAATTAGCATTCCGATTTGCCATTATTTTCCAAAATTATGAATTGTCAATGTCGGTTCAAAATTGAAATCGAACCATAATCACGTCTACTAAGAATTGGTTGGGAAAAATTAAAATATTGAAAAGTAATATCATAATATCTAAGAAAATGGCGGTAATGCGATTACCTTCATATCATATGCGACGATATAAAATTACGTAGGATAATATTACCATATTCATATTATTTAAGTAATCAATTTTAAATAACTCGAATTAAATTCACCCTAAATATTAGATAATTTGAACTAAATCCGCCCAAGGTGTAAAACAACCTAAATGTAAATGACAAAGACGTAAGAAAATAAAACAAAATTAATATAATTCAAATGTTTACTGAAATAACTATGGGAAGTACTGATAAGTCCAATAGGGATTGCGCCCCCTGAAAATGATGGAAGGGACCTACTCAGAAAACACAAGAACGTGGGGTTGCGGCTGTGACCAATTTCATTGCCAAATGCCAACTGATAAATGATATCAAAATCTAATGGAAATCATCAAACAGCAAAATTATTTATCACCCTTCTTATCCAATCACATCCATCACTAACTAAAGTACCCTTTATCATTTAGGTGTGCCCTAACTCATAAGCAAAACTATACTATTGGTTGTAGTTTTAATTTGTAAGAGCAAGAGAAAATAATAATAATCATTACTTCGTTAGCCGTCATGTCAATGGTTCGATTCCAGTTTTGAATCACCGGTTTTCGATTTTGAAATCGGCCAAATCAAAACCAGAACTTTGTATAAAGGTTTATACTTTCGGTTATAGTTCAAACCGAATTTTTTATTCTATTTTATATTTTTAAAATGGTCTAAATTTAACAATTAATTCTTTTTTGAAAAAATTTGATTCTAAAATGTTTTTAAAATGGTTAAATGAAATATTTAAACTTGAAAGTTAAACTATAAAAAAAAATTGTTATAGTTTAAACTTTAAAATGTTATTTAAAGTTTAAACTTTAATCTAATAATAAATAATTCTTTTTCCTAGTTTGGAACCAGAACCTTGGATTCCGATTCTTAATCGGTTCCAACAATGCACGGTTTGATTCAACAACCACCTAAAATTAAACACAATGTAAACTGTATTGAACAGTGCTAGTGCGTGCAACGCACACCTTGTTCAATTTTTTTTTAATATTTTATTTTTTGCAATAGAATTCTCCCCTCCCCCTCTCTATCTCCTTCACCTATGAAATTATTAAAAAAAAAAAAAAACAATAGTGATATTCTCAACATGAATTTTAAATTAACTGAAAGTCTTTATTTGACTCGGGAGTGGTGAATTATGTTATAAAAATTAATGTGCCTTATCTTAAAATAGTTGATAACCAATCAAGTAATTGAAAATCTGTATTTGACTTGGGAGTGGTGAATTATGTTATAAAAAATTTGTGCCAATTTATTTGGGAGTAATTAACATCCTTTTAACTCCATTTTAAGTGATGGTAAATGTATTGCAAGTATGCATAAATGTAATGGAAAAAGCAAAAAAAATCACACCAAATTTATAGTAGTTCAATAGTGCCTACTTAATTACGTAAGGGTACCTCCCATATGTTTTTCAACTTTACTCTCTTGATCAATTATTCTTTGGTAAGCACCGCTACCATTATCTATAAGAACATTTCCTTTCAAATAAGTTCGCACTTCACTGTACTCATAGTAAGATACAAAAGTCTCAAACAAAACACCACCTAAGAAAAATATATGAACTTAGAAAAGTTGTAGGATGTACAAGGTGTATGAACATTTTTCTAACTATATATATAAGAAGCTTTAGAGTAATTTGGAACAGTTTGAAAAAGTATATATTCAAGAATAGAAAAAGAAAACCATTATATATTAGATGAGAGAAGATGGAAAACATGATTTTAACTCAAACTCTTAGAAAATGTGTTAAAAGAAAGTTTGAAGTTTTGAAAATATGGTGAAGATCGAATCAATGTTGCTCTCATCTAACTATATATAGTTTAACAATTAAATAACAATTAATTTTTTGAATTATCACATTGACATATAAGGGTAACGTGAAGAGTATGTACCTTGTCAAAACTTAATCACTATTTATTAAGATACTTGGTTTTAACCATTCATGACTAAGGCATGGAAGTATCCATCCAAAACCGAAGCGTTGCCTCATATTGTATAGTTGCATCGAAATTTTAAAATTCCAATTCTGATCTTTTGAAATATTTTTGAAGATTGTTAATTTAGAAGATCAATTTTGGTTCAAGGAAGGTTGTTTTTTTTTTTTTTTTTTTAAAAAGCTAATTGTGACTCAAAAATTATGTTGATACACTATGATCCAAGATTTTAGACCATTTTTGAAATTTTGAATTGAAAATTCCTTTTTGAAGTTATTTGAGACAGTAGGACCCATCATCTATCATCTTTACCCCTTCACTAGCAAAATCCTTACTTTTGAAACCAAGAAACCTTGAACCCTGCATCCTTCAATGCAACCCAATTGTGTAATCATGATTAATGTATATACATTCAATCTTATATTTTATTATTTTCAGATTTTTTTGTAAATCAATTGAATACCAAAAAATCATAATTTTTGGTTATTGGAAAATCCGTCAAAGTTTCAAACTTTGACAGATTTGGGCCCTATTTGGTAAATGGCTGTTAGTTGATTGGGTTGGCTGTTTGGGTTAGAAGGTATGATTTGTTGATAACATTGGTTGATTGTAGAAAGTTGTTTGATAAATTAGTTGTTAGCTGGTAGCTGTTTGGTATAATTTCTTTTCTCAAAAAGCTAATTGAAAATGCTGCTTTAACTAGCATTTTGAATTTTAACATTTTGAAGTTACAAAAAGCTTATTATTTACCAACTAATAGTAGTCAAATAAACCAAAATTGGCTGATAGGCTGATTATTTACCAAACAGGGCGATCAAATTAAACATTTTGACTCAAATCAAAATGTTGAAGCAATAGTTTGGTAACTAACGGTTTGAAATAACGTTTTTGCTCTAAACTGTTAAAATCTCAAATGTTACTTTTAGTTGCCCTTGAGATAGGTATTTTAAAGACTTTTCTTTCCGTAAAATGTCCTTCAAACAATAAATATATTTATAAATAAATAATTAATAATTAATAACCAAAATCGTCTTCGATTGTGATAAACAATTAATATTATTTACTAATCAAAATGGTTCATATTCTTCGTGAAGGGAACCAATGCGCAGACTTCTTAGCTAACATGACCAAAGTTCGTCTTGAGGGACTTCAGTCCTGACTCACCCTTCGGACGGGTTGAAAGAACCGCTGCAGCGAGACGACTCAGACATTGCTGCTAGCAGAATTCACTAATCTTGGGACCTCCAGATCCCTCACCAAAAAAAAAAAAAAAAATCACTATCATAGTCGTGACTACTAATTAACCCAGTGATTGCCAAACAATGCCGTAACAAAATAACTTATCAAACCCTAAAACCCTCCAGTGTCTACTGACATCGCTTCGCACTGAGAACAAGTATCGAATCACTTAAAATGGCAATAGCAGCTGCTGCCAGAGTGGTTTTCCGATCTCCGGCTGTCCGTAACGCCGCCTCCAGAGGAGCATCTGAAGCCAAAGCTGCTTGTTCCCCTTTCCGCATCGCTTCCAGAAGTCCTCTGCCTCCTCGCATTTTCAGGTATCCATAATTAGAATCATTGCGTGCGTGCCAATGCAATAGTAGGTAAGGATATGTGTCTGTGTAAGTGTGGCTAAGCAAGCATTTATTGTGTGTGTGAGAACTGTGAAGGTGTCCGGCTGAGTTGATCGCGTGTGTGGAGTCAATGCAACCGTACCACACGGCCACAGCTTCGGCTTTAATGACTTCAATGCTTACGGTCTCTCCCCGCAGCTTCGGTTGGCTTGCCAAAGGTACCTAATTCGGTGGAATGTGATTGATTATTAGTTTGTGATATCTGCTTATGATTCAATTAAGGTTGCCAGGTTGGGAGTTGATGTGCTTTTATACTGGGATTATCTTTTGTTTGAACCTTATGGCTATTTGTTAATTTTGCATATGCTAGTAAAATTGGATTCTCATAGTAGAAGTGTGCCCTTCTGGTATGCGGATGAACTTTTGTGTATTTATTTATTTTTAATTCATGCCTTCATGGTTTGCCTAAGTAACTTCTGACTTGCTAGTGAGTTAATACATTAGCTGATTTTGGTCATTTAGACTTCTAGGACTCTAGGAGTTTTAGTTTTCACTTCATCCCTAGTTTGTGTAGAGCTCTGCATTTTGCTTGATTAAATGTCCAAAACTCTGCAAAGAGTTAAAGGCCTCTTCTACTTTGGTCATATGCATATGCCTTACTGAGTGTTATAAGTTGTCTTAACATATTATTATCCCATTTGACAGACCTCTATTTGACTCCATACTACTTATAAGCCTTCTGGCTCTTCCAGAAGGAACAAGTTAACTTTTGCCCCTTCGTACTTTGCAATATTATAGCCTAATCTATCTTGGAGTAATTTTTATTTCATCAATCCATCCATGATCCTCTGCCCCTTTCTCCTTTCACTTATACCTTGAACTTGAATATTTGTCTTCCTATCTTGCTTAGTTGTGCGCCTTCCTTGTATCTGTTTATTTCTAAGTAGGTTCTCTAACCAGAGGGCTTTTCATTCTTGATTTAGGTGTCTAACAAAACATATAGGATCCTCCTTTTCCTCTAATAATATGGTGAGTTCCTGCTGGATTTTTCTTAAATCTAATTTCAAGTACAGGAGTTATTTCCATACAGCATTTTTGGATTTGGATTGCATTCTACTTAGTACTGTTTTGCCTCTACCATCAATTGGGTTAGCCAGGGTATTTATAAGTTATAACGCAACCCAAGTAGGCTTTAGTCACTGGTAGCTGAGCAATTCTTGATTTTGCTTTTTATAGAACTTCTTGTATCATCAAACAATCTCATGATATAACACCAACATCTTTTTATTTCATAAAGACTGAATATGAGCAATGCCATTGCCTACTTGAAGTACAGTACCGGGATGAAGATAGGCATTGCATTAAAGATTATGACTTTCTTCATTCTTCTTGTTGTAGACGTTGAAAAGATTAGACTACTTTCTTACCATATAGTAGAAAGTCTACTTTTTTTTTTTTTTTTTTGAAACCAAGTAGAAAGTCTACTTATTGATAAGACTCGATTAAGAATTTCAAATTTACTTGAAAAGATTATCTACGCGAGGATTAAAGTTGAGGGGAACTTTTGCAGATTCCACCATTATAAGCATTTTTAGAAGTTATTTCTATTCATTTGTCTCCTGTATTCCTGTCCTGCCTTAGGGCTTGTGGTATTTGTGGGGGTCTCATTTGACATATATGTTGAATAAAAAGGACTAGCATTGTCTGTTATCTAATTATAGGTTCTCTCTACCCTCAGTGTAACTGACATGACATGCAATATATATATTTCTTAAAACTTAAACCAATGAGCTAGAACTTATATTTGTTTTGTTTTGTTTTTGTTACTTTTCAGCAATCAATGATGATGCGTGATTGTATTATGGAGGTTGTGAATGAACTGCCGAAGGATTGCTCTGGGTATGCTTAGCTCGCAAAAACATAGGGAAAGTTCATCATTTGTATAATGCATTATCATATCTTTTCAGAGATGATCAATTTTGCTACTAATATCAAGTAGTTCAGTATCTTACTGATTTCTTCTATATATTAAACCAGCCTGCAGTGACGGTGTTTGATCAAATATGGTTCACTTAAGTTTCCAGCCAGCAGTCATTGCAAATCCAGATAACTCCAACAAGATGAAATCTTTCAGTGGTTCAGGCCCTTCCTGTGAAGTTTCTTCCTTAAAACTTCAATTTCATATATATACTCGGTAGAAGGGAAAATTGATGTATGTTGGAGATCAATTCTTATATGGATGCGAGGATTTCTCCATCCCTTTCTTTGAAAATATTATCAGTAACCTGGAAGTGATGCATACCAACTTATTTATGCAATTGGGATCACGCAAATTACTACAACAACATACAAGGGAATTCACTCAAACACAATCAATGCCTTCCCATCTTCGGGTTCATCTTTATCTTCTGGTAGCTTTATCTCTTCTTCCATCTTTGCTTCTGAACGTTGTCTACAGTATCTAATTACTACAAAGCAAATGAATGCTGCAGAAAAATCAGCAAAAAGTCTGGGTTACCACCTTTTCCAGATCTTGATGTCATCAGAAGAAATTTAACTGAAAGCAAAAAAGTCTGATTGCATGCTTGCATGACATAACCCTAGCAGACTAAAGCAAGGAGAGAAAAGCCTATTCTCAGGAGGCAAACATAAATGTACCTGCAAAAATGCGAGTTCTGGCAGTGGTAAGATTCCAAAAGGCTGTCAGTGCTGATGCTGCTATGGTCTTTTTGTGAGAGCAAGCTCCCCAGCTCTCCATCACCCTACATTTCAAGTATTCACCTGGTATTTTCGTAGTAATTAGAGACTGACAGACATTAGATCAATAGGAATCCATCCGGATAACCTTAACAGGGCAATCATTTAGATACCTTTTCTACATATCTGACTAGAGTAAGATGAATATAGTTTTGGGGCAGTGAAGCTCATAAAGAACCCTGTGAAAGCAAATCGAGAAGTGATGTTACCCATAAACTTTATGTCACATGCTAGCTAAAAGATGTGTTTAGACTACATGGATGATCCTTACCAAATGCACACAGCCTCCATAGAGAAAGCAGATGGCCATACTCAGCTCCAACAAGCAGGAATGGTACTACCTAAACCATGAAAATCCACAATTCATTCTTCAAATTCCATCCTATTTTATCAAGTACTCCAACAAAAGTATGGAATATTTACTTTAAGGGTCATGGCTGGCTCTCCTGAGAACAATTCTTTTGTTTTCAAGATTGCAAGATTTGCTGTCGGAAGTATCATTCTTCCCATTCTCAAAATGTCATCTTCTTTCAGCTGGATATCACACTTAACCTCAACATTACCTCTGAAAGTTCAAAAATTAGGTAAGCAATGATTGCAGTAGCATTCTGAAAGATAACAAGACAGATGGAATGGCAAAGGGTCTACCTTGGCCGGATCGAATTCGACAAGAATGATACAACCAAAAACAATAGCCCCAACTGAGATACTAAGGAGACAATACTGCAACAGTGCAACCATGATGTTAGAATGTTACCACATTGTACTAAATTGAAAGATATGAATATAAACTTCATGGTGGGCAATAATTGGGGCATACCTAATGCTAACTCCACTAGCAAAACAAGAAGATAAGAAGCAGAGAGACCCAAAACCAAACCAAAGGCTTGATCTTGCTACATCCCTCCACATCACTAGATCATTTACCATCTCCCCAATTCTATCCAGATTAACCCCTTCTCCTTCGCATTCACTTGATTCTGCATACCCAGAATCAAAATTTCATCACCCACAAAAAACAAAACAAAAACAAGAAAGATAGATATAAAATCAAGGGCTGGTCTCTTGTGAAACAAGTCAATCTGAATTAAGACCTGTGAGGCGATCTTGTTGAGCATAAATAATATATAAACACTATAAGCTTAGGCTTTTAGTTGAGATGAAGCACATGCTTCAATTGGTCTCGTCAGAGAATTTGCCTAAAATCAATGCATATTGAGGGTGCAATCCAACTATAAGTTTGCCTAAAATCAATGCATATTGAGGGTGCAATCCAACTATATGCTTAGGCTTTTAGTTGAGATGGAGCACATGCTTTAATTGATCTCACCAAGAGAATTTGCCTAAAATCAATGCATATTGAGGGAAAAGGGAACATACTTGGAGATGGAATTGGAACTAAGCCAAGTTTATCTTTCTTAGATCTACCACTATGCCTCTTCTTTCTCTTAAGCATTTCTTCTCCCACGCCCAAATCTTTATCCTCTCTCATCATTTCCAGCTCCAATCGCCGTCTCGATCTCCGCCGGTGATTCCTCGGAGAAGCACACCCCAATACAGCTCCTCCGCCTGCATTCCCATTCCTGGATCTCCTGCGGCCCCCACTCAGCTCCACCCCATCGTCGCCAATTTCAAGCTTCTCCGCCAATCGAGTCCTCGATTTGCGAAGAAGCGAAGGCGATAGAAGCAGGAGATCGCGGACTGGGAGGCTATAAGGGTGCTTTGGAGATGAAGCTGAAGGTGGAGGTGAAGGGGCCATATCGAGGTGCGGTATCTCATGATCGTCGGAGCAGCGGAGTTTGGAAAGTCTTGAAGCCGATTTTAGTCTGCTTCGAGGCTCGGAACGATGAGATAGAGGTGTGGTTTCCATGGTTTTGCTTGTTTTCAGTGCTTGGATTGGATTTGCAGAAAGGTTGATGATGGAAGAAAGAACCGTTAGAGGGAGGGAATAGAGTTTGAATTGTTTTGGGTCGATAATTGCCCATTGGGCTTCTTATATAGTTATATATACATATTTTTTTTTGTATATTTTCTCTAACGGTAGAAAATGGGAGACAAGTCCGTTTTGGACCTTTGGTGCCTTTTGACTTTTGTGGGCTTCTGCCACAATTTTGTATTCTATTTGCTTTAATCTAAATAATATAATTAGAATGCCAAAGACCTCGTGGTCGAGCATGCATGGCTTGTGATTCTCTCAAATGAAAGGTTAGAAGTCTAAAATAGATTGAAAAAGTATGCATGGACAGATACTACATTCTAACAGAATCAGTAATACTAAAAAACTGCAAAAAAAATGTATATAGCAGATCCCAACGAAAGTGGGAATAGAAGTTGTGAGTTCAAAAAAAAAGAATGGCTAAATCTTGTGCTTTGCTAATGAAAAAGCACTCACTACTTATTTCAAAGGCTCATCAACATAATATTTGGAAGCTTAAGCTCAAAAACTTAAACTAAAAAATTAAGGGGTCGTTTACTTCATTTTTCTGTTTTTCCATTTTCAATTTTCCATTTCTCCAGTTTTCCATTTTTCCTTCTCTATTCCTCCAGTTTTCCATTTCTCCAGTTTTTCAATTTTCCTTCTCCATTTCTCCAATTTTTTCATTTCTTTAGTTTTAGTACATAGTTTGATTACCAAAAAAAAAAAAAAAAACTCAAAAGTCCATTAAATACAATCATCCCATATAACATTTGTATATTTAAACAACAAAGATAATAATAATAATAATAATAATAACAATAATTATAATAATTATAATAATAATAATAAAGATAATAATAATAATAATAATAATAATAATAATAATAATAATAATAATAATAATAATAATAAGATCTGTGCATGCCCAGCGCAAGAAGAAGAAAAGGAAAAAATAGGATAAGATATGTGCGTGCAAGAAGAAGAAGAAAAGAAATTGGCTTTATAAGCCAAAGGCCATGCCTAGCAGGATTCGAACCTGGGACCTCAGGGCCCAAATATGTGCGTGCCCAAGAAGAAGAAGAAAAGAAATTGGTTTTATAAGCCAAAGGTCATGCCTAGCAAGATTCGAACCCGAGACCTCAGGGCCAGTGAAGCACTGTTCACCCGTGTTTTTCCCATTTGGAAGAATGGAGAAGTCCATTTTGGTTCTCTCCAAATTTGTATAGAAATGGAAGAATGGAGATGGAAAATCATTTTGGAGAATTGATTTTAGTAAATAAGTTTTCCTTTTTCCATTTTTCCACTTCTCCATTTCTCCATTTTTTTGGAAAATCTTCCATTTTTCCAAGTTAGTAAACAACCCCTAAGGTTTTCATGAGTGACAGGCAGTTAGTTCAGTCTGCACTATTATCACTATGCACCATCAGCTGTTGTACATGACTGCTTCTTGGCATGCCTTGTCCAGAAAGCTTTTAGCCTTCTAAGTCCATCTTCAAGACTAGCCAGCTCGACAGCGAAAGTTATGCGAATCCAGTTCTTCATCCCCAATGCAATCCCTACAAATGGCACCCTTGTTTTTTAGCAGTATAGCAATGCAGATATGTTTTTAATCGTTTCGAGCAAAAGAGTAGGAAACTGGAAACTGGGCTGTAAGATGAATACAGACTGATAGGTGTGTATAACTCGAGAACTTTTTACCTGGCAGGACGAGGACTAGTTCTTCTTTTGCCAGTTTGACACAGAAGTCCATATCATCATCTATGTCTTCCAGCAATGACACATTTAATTTAACCTATGAGCAAATATAGAGTTAATTTCGAAGTACTTTGGACAGACGAAAAAGATTGGCTCATCTTCCATGTTTTATTAATTACCATCATTGACATAGCTCCTTCTGGCTTGTATGGACAAGAAAGACAAGGGATGTCTTCAAGTTTGGCATAACAAGAATCTGCCGCTTCTCTCAGCATATTGTTAATGTTTAAGAAGAAATCTTTTGGCATTTTCTCAAGAGTTTGAGGAACTGCTCCCTGAAGGTTCAAGAGTTACACTATCAGTCTTTCTATCATCATCCCGACTTAAACTTTGGGTATAAGATAAATTTTCCTGAGGTTCTGATAATGCATAGTTACTAATGAAACATGTATGATTAGATGGAAATCTCATAAAAATGCACCTGAATTACAGTTGCAGGGTTGGCACCGATGTCAAGATATCCACGAAGGCATTCAACAATCTGAAATCAAAGCAAAACTAAATAAATAATTATTGACTCATATTCTCTATTGCTTTCAATCTTTCCTCGACTCATCTTTTAGCTTGTTTGATTGAAACTGTGAGAAAACACGATTGAAAAGTTAGAAGTAGTGTGAGCTATACAAACCCCGGATTTCTTAAGGACTTCATTTGGATCAATAGTTGCTATCCATCCCAGTCGCCATCCAGGAAGGATCCACCGTTTTGATATTGATCCCAGAGAAATGACAGGAGTGATTGATCCAAACTGTCCCATTGCCACAAACGGTTTGCATCCGAAAGACAGATGCCCATAAACTTCATCAGCAATCAGTAGAACTCCGAGTTTTTGTGCTGTCTCTGCAATCTCCAGTATGAAACAGGGAAAACGGGAAGCAGTTAGTACCCAAAAAAGCAGAATCTAAACTGAGCTGCAATGATTAACACTGCTTCGACTTCTGAACACTCACCTTCTGTAAATGAGCATGACTATAAACACTTCCACAGGGATTCCCGGGGTTTATTACAACCATAGCAATGGTGTTACCATCTGCAAGAGCTTCTATGCCATTAAGATCAACCTCCCAACCTTTCTCTGGAAGCAGGTTATAATGGCGGACCTCAACATTGCTAAATGCAGCCCGGACTTCATAAAACGGATACCCTGGTTTGGGCAGCAATATGTTCACACCCGGGCGACCAAGCACTGCCATTATGACTTCAATTGCTTGATTCGCACCAACAGTGAGATAAACATCATCAGGTGATAGTTTATGTGGAAGATCACTGGACAAATACTCTGCAACAGACCTAATGGATAGAAGAAATTCATAACAACTTCAGTACATTAAGTCATTTTCTTTGGCATAAATAATTCTGAGGTCTTAACATCAAATCTCCCCTAGCTACCAGTCTGCAATATTGTCATAAACCCACACACCCCCAACTGTCTGGAATCTTGTTTAACATGGCTCTGATACCAAATTGAAGCATGTGTTTCATTTCAATTCAACTTAAGGCCTAAGCTGATAGTTGGACTGCACATTTATGTTAATATATTATATAACAACAGAGAGAACAAACTCATCGATTCCAATGCAGAGAAATATGCAAAAAGAGGAAGCTTTTGAATCCATGCAATACAATTTATCGTACAATAATAAATCACCAAAAAAAAAAAAAAAAGTAGGAATTTTTACTGACCTTCTAGCCGGATAAATACCAGTGGCCGGAGAATAGCCATTGAACTTGGCGGATCGCGCGGATGCATTAATGGAGTCCTCGGCCACCGGAGAGGTCCGAAAGCATGGGAACAAAGAAGGGTCTCCTCGGCCGAGGTGAATGAGGGGCCTTCCATTTTCAGCATCCTTCTCATTTACTTTCTCCAATATCGCTTCAAGAACCGACCTGATGGAAACTGGAGATTTATTATTAGTCTTCTTGAAGCTCCATTTCGCCAATTTGTTCTCCATTTCTTTCGCTTCTCTTTGGCGAAATGCGCACCAAAATATTCACGTGCAGTCCCAATTACAGGGAAGATGGAAATCTGGTAAAGCACAGAACAATGATATAAAAAAGGAAAACACAGAGACAGAACACACAAAGCCAAAAGAGTATTATAAAATGTGATCATAACTTGATAGCTATATGATTTATATATAATGTGTCAGATATAATAAATTCATAAAATGTTGTTGAGTTCATGTTGATTGATCTCATAAAGTATCAGTGACTCAGCGGGCATTCACGTGTTAATGATAAATTTATTCAATCATCCAACATTATAATGAGATTGATAAATTTCTGTGATATAATGTATTTAAAATTTTCAAATCAAATAATTTAAACCAATAAATAAGTTATACTTTTAGATTTGATAAATTAAAAATGAAACTAAGCAAATATTTGAAAGATATATATATACATTCAATTACTTGCCATCCTAGGTGATACTGGACCATTGACAAGTTGACGTAATCTAGTATAATCGGTAATGTAATTCATATGTAATAATTCATAAAATTATGTTGTATACATATGCATTCTATTACTTGCCATCCTGGATCACTATAACAAATTGAAAAAATATAATATAATAGGCAATGTAGTTCATATGTAATAATTTGTAAAATCATGTATGATAAACTCAATAAAAAAAGTGATAACAATAATCAAACTTTTAATATTTAAATATGAGAGTCATGTTCTACCCACTTGACCACCCATTTCTATTCCCAACTAGTTTCTTTTTAGCTTTATTATGGAGTACAATTTTTTTTTAATGCTAAATTAATTTTACTTAAAACCCCAACACCAGACATAACACCATTGTCGTCGTATATTTTACGAGAGCAAATCATGGCTATGATTTTCATATGTTTTACTTTTTATTTTTTAGACAATTTTTATATATATAAATAAAGTGATTAATTCAATTTTAATTCATTTTGTTCAAAATTAATTAAATTAATTAACTTAACTGATTAATAACTTCTACTCTCAAGAGTCTAGACTGTGGTGCAGTGGAGGAGGGTGGGACCTGTATACAATAGACTTAACCAAAGAAGATAGAATTTAGATTTCGCCCCCTTATCTTTTTATCTCTTTCTTCTTCTTCTTCTTCTTCTTCTTCATTTCTTCAAACCAAATAAATCCCCTTTCTTGTCAAAGGTTCTGAATTTTTTAATGTCTTGAGAAGCTAAGAAATTTCATGCCCACACAAAACTCCCTTCCAGTTTACTAAAGAATTTCATGCCACAAAAAAATGTCTTGCATTCACATCTCAGCTCCATCTTTCTCGGCAATCTCTGTTTCCGCTAAGTCCACTCTCAATTCTTCTCCTTCTCGCTCTAACTTCAAACCGAGAATCTATTGCTCCGTTGGAGGTAATGTGTTTCCTCACAATTTGTAATTCTCTCGGCTTATAATTTGTATGCAGTTTGACTTTGTCTTGTAATTTGATTTTTTCATGTGATTACTTCCTACAATTGCTCCTGTAAATGATTACGTGAGTGCTGAAATTAAAGAAATTGTGTTTTGGGTTGTTTGAATACTGGGTTTCACTGAATTGGGGCTGAAAAAAAAACTAAACTTTTATGAATCTGTTTCCGTAGTTTGCTAAAGACTCTAACTTTATTAGTCAATGACTTTATAAGAGATTAATTTTTCTTAGATCTGATGCTGTGAAATCACTTGAAAAAAGACAATCTCGCAGGTTCTATGGTTGTTGGATTTTCAAACTAAAGTTTAGAAATGAGCTAGGTTATAGGAACTGAATAGTGTCCCACCTTAACCCTTTGTTCTATTGATTAGTGCATTCTTGTTGATCTTCTTGCTTATTCATGAGTGAGTCCAAATCAAATTAGAAGCTTTTTTTGGCTAATTTGCAGGGACTGTTGCGGAACCAAAAGCTATTAATGCTACTGAACCTCTTTTGCTTGATGCTGTTCGTGGGAAAGAAGTGGAAAGGCCTCCCGTTTGGCTTATGAGACAAGCAGGGAGGTACATGAAGGCAGGTTTATTCATCATCTTTATTACTTATTATTTCGAGTGCTTATATATGGAACTCTGAAACCTGGAATTGTGAAGGAAATGGTGCATAAAGGAAAGGAAAATAAACTTTCTAATGCAGTAGAAAATTTGAAAACATTTCCAGTCTTCTAGCTGGATATTTGTAAATATTGTTTTGCAATCTGCTGTATATATGTGATTTTGTAAATTCAGTTTTTTTTTTTTTTTTTGGTTTTTTTTTTCCTTCTTGTACCTCATTTTTTCTGCATTTCCTTGACAGAGTTATCAAATTATTTGTGAGAAGTATCCTTCTTTTCGCGAGAGATCAGAAAATGTGGACCTTGTGGTGGAAATTTCTCTACAGCCATGGAAAGTATTTCGTCCAGATGGGGTAAGATGTTGCTAATTCCTGATTTCACCAGGCTACTGACAGAACCAACATCTTTTAGCTAGCCTGTAATTCTGTTGCTGTTATTTGATTGGCTCTTAACGCCTTCTCTGTCTTGTACAATTGTGGCAGGTTATTTTATTTTCAGACATTCTTACCCCTCTCTCCGGAATGAACATACCCTTTGACATCATTAAGGGGAAAGGTCCCGTCATATTTGATCCTATGCAAACTACTGCAGATGTTGAGAAAGTTAGAGAATTCAACCCTGAAGAATCAGTTCCATATGTTGGGGAAGCATTAAATATCTTGCGGAAAGAGGTCAGGCATCATATTTTGTTTACCTACTACATACATACTAGGCTTAGTGAAAAGAAAAATGAAAAATAGCGAGAAGATTTGTTTTAAAAAAATCAGAAATAAATAGAGTTGCATGTCTGATTCATTCATCCTCTGACAAAAGTTTATACTTTATATGCTCGTAAATCATTAAATAATCAACTTTCTACATGTTTGGCAAAGATTATATGTTATAGATTGTATTAAACGTCTTAGCTTATTTAATCCAATAATCCACTAGTTGGAATTGATATTGGTTTGTTCAGAATATAATACATAATCATAAACTATGATTATACTCAATAATCACGAGTCTTGCCAAACATAACTTATATTGATTTGTATCTTTACTTTTTTAGGTGCATGGTGAGGCTGCAGTTCTAGGATTTGTCGGGGCACCTTTTACCCTGGCATCTTATGTTGTTGAAGGTGGTTCCTCAAAGAACTTCACGAAAATAAAAAAGCTAGCTTTCTCACAGCCCAAGGTAATCGAAGTGACCTCTCTACCATAAAAGAATGATTGCTAACCTGTCTACCAACTGATGTTACATTTATCATTGTTCTTACAGGTCCTTCACGCACTTCTACAAAAATTTGCAACCTCTATGGCCAAATATATACGATACCAAGCTGACAACGGAGCTCAGGTGGTTCAGATATTTGACTCATGGGCCACTGAACTTAGCCCCGTGGATTTTGAAGAGTTCAGTCTCCCTTACCTGAAGCAGATTGTAGATTCGGTTAAACAAACTCATCCAGATTTACCGCTGATTCTATATGCTAGCGGATCAGGGGGTTTGCTCGAGAGACTACCGTCGACGGGAGTTGATGTCGTGAGCTTGGATTGGACCGTAGACATGGCTGACGGTAGGAGAAGATTGGGTCCTGATGTGGCGGTGCAGGGCAACGTGGATCCTGGCGTTCTTTTTGGCTCCAAGGAATTCATCACCAATCGCATAAACGACACGGTTAGAAAAGCTGGTCGAGGAAAACATATTTTGAACCTTGGACATGGCATCAAGGTAGGTACACCCGAGGAAAATGTTGCCCACTTTTTTGAGGTTGCCAAAGGACTTAGGTATTAGAATGCAATCAGATGTTAAAACTTATGCGATAGATTGTTGAGAAATTGAGAAATAGGTGCAACTGTGCAAGAGAGTATTGTCACTGCCTTCAAAGGTTAGTACTTAGTAGATTAGCTTTTGAAGTTTTTGTTAAACTATGAGCTTAATCCTCAGCCTGAACTAATGGCCATGATTTTCATATTATTTTTTAAAATGTATTTATATATTTGGCCAAGAATTGGAAGTGTAGCATTCAACATATCTATATGGAATCTAAGGTGAATTATAAGTGTTTCAAACCAATACATTATATGTCTTTCTTCAACAGTATATTGTTGAACAAGCAAGCATCTTATTATCTTTCCAGCGCGATCAAGCGTGAGATCCAACAAGGAGTTGGAGACCATCACTTGGATAAATCCTCAGTTTGAAGAGCAGCCTCATAACTTCTTGGCATGCCTTTGATAAAAAGCTTTGAGCCTTGCAAGCCCATCCTCAAGAGATGGTGGCTCAATCGCAAACGTTATTCGGAGCCAATTCTTGAGTCCCACCCCAAAACCTGCAAAGTTATTGTAATATACAAAGGGTCAATAGTTTGAAAACATGTTTATGGGTTCCACTTCTTGGTGAGTTCAAATTCTATATTTATCAATTGCTTTCTTTTTTTGGGTGATGAGGGAAATCCGCAGTCACTACCAGGTGTGTCCACTGGGTAAATTCCACCTTGTGACCTTAGCCAAGGATGTAAACTAACCTAGGTCGTTCATAGCTGACCGACTCAAACCAAAAAGGCTGGGATTCAAACTCGTAATCTTATAGTTACAAATCTATATCATTAACCATCTTGACTGGGATTACCCTGTCAAGGGCTTTCTTGAATGCATGCATGGGGTGTCTTTGTCTCTTTGATGTAAATCTGTTTTGTACAAAGTTTTCATTATAGTAAGTTTTTCCATCCTACTGGGATTGGTTTGTTTACCTGGCATAATTATCACAGATTCCTCCTTAGCCAGCTTGAGACAGAAGTCAAAATCATCTACAATGTCTTCCAAGAGATTCAGGTTAAGTTTAACCTGAGAAATGGAAGCTGCTTTTAGAACATTGACCATATTAGTTATCAGCAAAATGATGAGACACAATACCAATCTTACCATTACAAACATTGATCCTTCAGGTTTGCTCGGGCACGTGATGCACGGGATCTCCTTAATTCTGTCATAGCAGATGTCTGCAGCTTCTCTAAGTATATTAACGATTTTAGGGAAAAAATCTGGTTTGGTCTTTTGAAGAATATCAGGAACTGCTCCCTGTAAATACAAGGCATAAAAATAAAAAGACAGTGGAAAGGGATAGTGTCAGTTCATATGGATAAAATGTGAGTAAATGAAGGAATCATATCTAAGAAACAGTAACTTCAGATCTTTAAAAGGATTCTCCAAACTCTTGGAATTTGGGTAGACAATCTGGATTCCACTATAATGTTTCTTTAAGTTGTTTTAAGGATTGGAATTAACATAATATAAGGGATTTTTTTGTGCCAAATAATGACATTTGTGCCGGTTTCTACCTGCAACAGAATGTTCTATTGACAGTAGAAGCTCTAAATGAGTGAAGAAGTACTCCATAGCAAACAAAGAATAAGATCAAGCAAATGGTAAAATAATGGGAAAAAAAAACTGACTAAAGGAAACACTTTGACTTACAAACCTGAATAAAAGTTGCAGGGTCAGACGAAATATTCTGAAACCGGGTGATGCAATCTATAACCTGCAGATACAAAGACATCTTAACTTTTTCACTTAACATTAGGTGGTCAATTGGTTGTTGTAGTATCATGTTCTTGAAGTAGTTTTCCAATCAGCATTTAACTGTTATTAAGATTGAAATTTATCTTTCTGTTTACAAGTAAAAACTGGAGTGTATGATAGAACAGTTTAGGCATAGAAGAAGAAGCATAATTGTCTATACTTACAGACTAAACTCCAAACTTAAAAGTTGTCATTAATAACCATATCATGTCAAAGTAGGCCTTTTGGTATACTATCAAGAACACAAAAATATGTACCAAATAGATGTGATGGAGGGAACTGGGAAGGAAAAGAAAGAATTAAGAATACCCCTTGTTCCTTGAGGATCCCGTTGGTATCATTTATAACAAGCCACCCGAGTCGCCAACCTGGAACAATCCATCTCTTTGATATTGATCCAACAGTAATAACTGGAGATATTGATCCAAAAACCCCCATGGGCACAAAGGGGTTATCTCCAAAAGTAAGATGGTCATAAACTTCATCAGCGATTACAAGAATCCCAAGCTTTCTCGCAGTCTCTGCAATCTAAGAGGAATAAAACCTACTTAATGAGTAAAACACCAACTCCACAAGTTTCAAAATGATAGGCATTTTAGATTAAATTCAAACAAATGAAGGTACCTTCTTTAGATGCTGGTACTTGAAGACATTTCCACATGGATTACCAGGGTTGATAATGACCATTGCAGCGGTATTTTCATCTGCCAGAGCTTCAACAGCATTAAGGTCCACTTCCCAATCACTTTCTGGAAGAAGATCAAAGTGGCGGATTTCAATATTGCTATGAGCTGCCCTAGCTTCATAGTACGGAAAGCCTGGCCTTGGAAGTAAAATATTAGCATTTGGGCGAGCAAGAACAGCTAAAATGATTTCAATCGCTTGCGTGCATCCAATTGTCAGGTTAACATCATCAGGTGATAGCTTATATGGGAGATCCTGAGAAAGGTACTCAGCTACTGCCCTGCTCATTATTCAAAGACAAATATGTAATGATGAATTTGAAAACTTGAACCACTTTTGCCAAGCAATAAGCACTTTTTTTTTATTTAAATGTTTCTTGAGCTGAAAATATTGTTGACCTGTCAAGATTAAAGCAAAGCACTTTACAAACTATCTACCTCACAACTAAAAGATACTCTGCAGAATACAAGGGGTAAATACTACATAGTGGATTGGATATCTAAGAACTTATGAAATCTTCATTTCTTAATTTATTGCTTAACATACACTTGATATAAATATATGCTCCTACTTCATTTGGCATTCTAGTACCCAGAGAAACTTAATGCATTAGTTTACATGTCTCAACTTTTCAACTAGTCTAACTCATAGCATTAGTCTGGGACTAAAACATCAAACATGGCTCTATAGAAAATCAGTGGACTAAGTAAAACCCAAAAAAACCATTAGCCATGTTCAAGAATACGCTTTGTATAGACCTGAGAATTCGTGTAAGCAGGTTTGTTAACATGATAAAAACACAATCACTATAATAGGCCGTTTGGTTGCAATGAGAGAATTAGGATAGGAAAGAAATTGTAATTCCATGGAAAAGAAGAACGTGGGAATAAATTAGGAATTCAAATTACATTGGCAAACATGAATAGAATTACAGTGATTGATATATGCGGGAAATGAAAGTGAATAAGTAGTATAATGACCAAAATGACCGTGTAACCACAATTCTTAAAGAAAGATGTTGGATTATTAGGAAGGACAATTTAACCCTCACACTCTATTTATAGGGGGAGGTGGAATTTGCAATTGCAATTGCAATTCCTCCCAAACTCTAAAATATTTCAAAGAAAGGAATTGCAATTCCTATCCACCCTACCAAACACCCTTTTAAGAGTTAAGGGAGTTGACCAAATGAATTTTAATGATCAACCTGTCAATCGTTATTTTT
>CM008343.1:17386707-17397659 GCA_002525835.2 Ipomoea batatas
ATTCAACGTATAAATGAGTGCAGCCTTTCCCCATGAGCAATATACTTCTTTCATAGACAACCAATTGCTTCAAAAAAAGCTCCCGGTAAATTTTAAAAATTACCTGTTGGAGCTTGACAAGACACGGAAGTACAAGGCAAAAAGGGCATGAGTCACAACCATCTGGATTGTCTCTATGAAGGTACGGCCAGATAATACCATCTGGAACAATCCTTTTGCAACATTCAACTTGCTTGAGAGGACTTCCGCAACTGCAAGGGTTGTCCTTATTGATAAGGCACTGGATATCAGGTAACTGTAAAATCCTCTGGTAAACTCGCTTTTGCAATGCACTCATGGCACAAAATACGACATTGTCTTCCTTCCCTAGCATAAGATGTCCGATGGTCTCCTCCTTTGTCCTTCTCAACAAATACTTCTGCAAAACTGATACCAAATGCTGTTTTCTCTCATCAGCAACCTGGACAAGCCTATTTGAAGCCGTTGATCTCTGGCCATGCTTAAGGGGATCCTCATAGAACTCGCGGAAGTGTTCACGTGTGCCCAAACAACCAGGTACCACCCAGTCAAATAGACTGAATAATTCCATAATTTTGTTCTGCATTATGGTTCCCGTGAGCCCGTAGCGTTTCTTAGTTTTAATTTCTAAACAAGCTTGATAGAGTTTAGACTTGTCATTCTTAAGCCGGTGTGCCTCATCAACAATCACAATCTCCCACTGGACATCAGATAAAATGCTTCCATGGATTCTGTACGTATCAAAACTGGTTATTATTATCTCAACTCCGTACCTTTCTAGTTTCTCAATTATCAATTCCCGGTTTGGTCCATGATGAACATAGACGCTAAAAGTTGCCCATTTGGAGAACTCATTCTCCCAGTTATGTATCACAGAAGTAGGACACACAACTAGTACAGGGCCCTTCCTTTCAAGATCCCCCGTGATCGATATTGAATCAGTGACATCTGCATCTTTCCCATACACAGCTGCTAAGAAAGCAATGGTTTGGATTGTCTTTCCTAGTCCCCTGATCCAAGAACATGTCCAAGTTAGACGAGGAAAATACATGCAAAAACGAAAGACAAAATGTACAGAACAAATCAAAACCACATCATGCTGCAAAGGGAGAAAACACAAAGGGGCTAAATAACTACACACACACACACACACACACACACACACACACACACACACACAAAAAAAGAGTACAATGACACGGAGGAGTTAAATCCATTAGTACAATCAAAACGAAGAACGGGAAGGAAACTAACATGTCATCTCCTAGAACACCTCCATGGTTGTTCCGGTATAAACCATACAAAAATTTAACTCCCACTCTTTGATGCTCCAGAAGTCTACAATTAATAGATGCTGGCACCTAGAAAAGCAAAAGAGAAAGCAATAAAGCATTACACCAGCTAAGATGAAGTTTGAAAATTACCATAATATAAAACACTGGATCCAACAAAGGAATAAGGCAATTTATGATGAATCAGTTTCTAGTAGAGAAGGTACATTGAAGAGCAAAGGAAATCTGGAAAAATTAAACAGACAGAAAAGGTTTCAAATTTAAACATATTTAGTAACCTTAAATATCTCATTGACACCACCACTATTCCTTGTCCAAAAGATGAAATTATCCCAAGATTATAATCATTCTTTCTTTTAAACTCTTCCATTTTCCACATAAACTTGAACTATATGCAATGGGAAAAATAGCAATGAAACTGTAAATGTGCTAAAATTAAAGCTGAAAGATCAACAAAATCAATTCTTTCGCTAATAGAAGGCAAAATCACCTGTACTACTGGTGTTTCGCCTGGGGGAGACAGAACAAAAGGCTCATAAGGCCCGGTGTGATCAAGAACAAAAGACTCCAACTTTGACCTTCCAAACGTAAGGGGTTTCTCTTCTTCTACTGCTTCTTCCTCTTCTTTCTCATCTTTGACTCTAATACTGGAATGGGTCTGCTTTTGGGGTCTCTGTAATTGGGTCCAGGATGAAGAGGTGAAGGAATCTTCAAGGAGAAGAAGCTGGCGTGAAAGAGAAGATTTGGGGGGCTTTCTAGGGTTTACAGTGGATGAATCAAATTGAGTAGAAATCAATGAAGTTTGGGAGGAATTCGAGGAGGATTGATTATTGCAGGGCTTGAGGGCCTCCTTGAAGGCGTTCAAAGACATTCAAGATTTTTGCTTCTTCGCAATGGGTTTCAGTGTTCTCCGTCTAATTTCTTGGTTTTTAAAACTCCTCTTTATATATTTTACACTCTTCTACATTTTGCCTTACGTATCAGATTTGAATGAATCAAAATAGGGTTTAATTTCAAGACTGATTGATTACTTTGATTATAACTTATTAAGTATAATCTCTTATTTTCTGAGCATTAAACATTACATAATTCAAATTTAATTAACTATTTATGATCAAAAAAATTGTAAGCAAATATTATTACAGTAATTGTTTAATCGTGTAATGAAGAATCAAACCTTTTTGACAATTAACTAAATATAACACTCGATTGAAATTGATATTGTTTGAGTTGAAGAATGCGATGAAACGATTGAGCTTTCTTGACGTTTAGATCCGTCAATTTCTTCTCCAAACGTCTGATATCTTTCTCTATCGCCACAAGATGTCTGCGATGTTGCTGCAGTTTAGTCCTGAATGCCATGTCCTCTGTCTTCAATTGCTCAATGTTCTGGACTATGTTCTGCATTGATTTCAACAATTTTATTTTTGCAAAAAATTTCAACAAAATTAATAACCAAAAAACATGATGTTTCGAACTCGATCGATCTCAGTATGAATAATATATGCATTGGATCACTTGTTAGTGTATATAGGAAGATATAATAAGCTCATAAGAATATTATTGTTTGTCTCACTTGAACTCTTTCTTCCCTACTGGAAGCCTGCGGGGTTTTGTTTGCAGCAGCAATGAGATTTTGTCTTCTTAATTCTGCATTTTTTATTTCTTCAAACAGATTCTTCTCCTCAGCTCGTTTATTGCTCCCATGCTGCAACTTGCTATGCAGCTTCCGAATCTTGATATATATGCACAAACATCATATCAGTACGAATTAATAAAATTTGCATTTATCATGTGATTCATATTATATATATATATAAAATCTCAAGTTTAATTAATTCACATACAAAGCCATCAAACTCGTTAACTGAGGAGCATGTCTCTGCATCTTTCAGCCGTGGAGGATTTTCTGATCCTGAAATTTTTCCCAGTAAACATTGGAGACCTTTTTTACGCCTAATGGCCCAATTTGTAACATCATTCAAGCTGCTCCTGCAGTTTATCCCGGCAACACGCTTCAATTCTGATGAAATTATTACACGATCGGTCTAAGGATGGATCAGTAATCATATTTCAATGGTAACGCGACAGTAATATGAGACATAAGAGACAGTTAGTCGGTAACTTGTAGCTGTGAAGTTACAAGTTTAATTCAGTTCAGAAATGACCTATTGACCTTTTTGGTTTGAATGTTCTAGGAACAACAATCCTTGTGGTCTTTTGCCGATTAAATACCTTCTTTTGCTGTAATTTATTGTTGGTTTGATCTCGCTGGTGCTTTAAACATTGATAATGGTTCTCTGCCAGGCTGATTCTTGGGGTGAATGTGGGTTGTTGACGGGGCAGGAAACAGGAGGGCTGATCTTCCTTAGAAACATGGAAGTTGGGTTGTGTAACACTACTGTTTTCTGGATCCATTGTATTGAGGTTCAGATAACTGTGTCGGTCTCTAGTGGCTAAATGTGGTTTTATAGTTTTATAGGAGGAGGGGCAGGGCAGGTGGAATTGGTGGGCGACCGAGTAAAAGTGTTTAAGATTAAAATTGCAGATGATACATAGAAGCAGAGGCCAGAGGGTACTTGCATTCCACGCCAAGTCTGTTAGCTCATCCTTGACTTTGAATTTGAGTTTTTTTTTCATTTAAGATTTTAATAAAATGAATTCTTCAACTCCAAATGTAGAGATAAAATATTGAATTTTCTCAATATTTTTAGTTAAATATAAAGAAAAATGGTAAATGGCTAGCATCTTAAATATAATGAATAGAGTAAGTAGGAAAAAAAAAATACACACACACAACATCGCCATAGCCAAATTAAAGGCGACCTGGCCACTCTTCTTAAACGTAGACAACCTAGTCGTCTTTGCCCCCTCTCATATGATGAATGAGCTATCTAGGTTGTTGTTTGTTATGTTGATTGATAGCTAGATAGAGGTTGTCCATCAACAAGAAAACTTCAACCAGCATAATTGTATTACAATGTTTATGTGTTATTTTAACTTATAGTAATAATTTTCTCCATATTAGTTTGATTGAGTTTTTCTTGTGATTTGAATTGTTTAATTTATTACTCTATTTGTCTTTCAATTAAGTGAAATATATATTATCTCATGGCATTGTAAATTTATAATCATATTGAAAATAAAAATGAATGACAACATAATAAAGTTACATTAATGTTTGAATTGTCCACTCTTTGTCCAAATTTGAAAGAAAAATTGAACTAAATCAAATCAATTTCATATAGCTCGAGAAATAATGAAATTAAACTTAATATAAATACTACTCGAATATGCGTTTTTAGTGAATCATGTCTTGTAAGCTTAATCGTCAAAAGATTATAAGAACTCAAACCAGCATAAATTACTCCATAACTGACCAACTACTCAAACCAAGAAAATCAATAAACAACTCTCATTGGGGTTACAAAGTCAATTATCCAACTAATTCGATTGAAATTGCCCCTCAGTTAACTCCTTTGAATTATAACTTCGTTAATCTCTTGTTAAAACTAATAATTTGTCAAAATAATTAAAACAAATATTATGACAATTTAATTGGTCATATCATATTTATTAGTCATTATATATTAATTTTATCTCAAAATTATTCACTGGATCACATATTTAAATTAATTACTTCCCTTTTTTTTCATTATAAACAAAAATAATATGACAATAATTAATTTATGATCTTGTCAACTAGTTTCTTTATATATTAAAACAAAACATTAAAAAAATAAATAAATAAAACCAAGGCCAATATATAGACCGCTCCTGCTGTTTTTTTTTTTTTTCATATACCCAACTAATCATCTTAGTCCTTATCTCAAACCATCATAATTGACTAAGCACATTATAATTAATTACATCTACGTCACTTAATGCCACCAGATTTTAAGCTAAAATAGCTCCCTGCACCCACTTAAAACAGTCGTATAAGACATCATGGCCGTGCTTAATTTTCTCCAAAACCAGGGGGGCCCTTAGTTCCTTTATTAACATCGACGAATCGCCGAGAAACGGTTGTCTTCCAAGTTCCAACCATTTACACGATAATTGGTTCTACAAATAGTATATATAATATATTCACTGAAGTTGATATGATATTGACGTACTGATGAATAAATGCCATATTGGTTCCAGGTCACCATAGCCAATTGTAGCTTCTTCCCCAACTTTTCCTTGTATAATAATAATTTATTAAATGAATATATTTACAAAAAAGAATTCATACATACATACATACATATATATAGTAATACAAATGAAACCTCCCAAACTTAGTGTGGTCGTTTCATATAGTTAACCTAGGTTACCTAGCTTCTAATCGCTTCATCTTATTGTTGAATATGTTGTTGATGAATGCGTAATGCAAAAATAATGTTTAATGATAACTGATAAGTAAATCTTAGATTTAAGTTATTTATGATTTATTTTTAATATATATTTAGTTTAGTATTAGTTATAAAATTTAAATATTTAGACATGATAGTGTTATTAGGTATGAGATCTATATGTTACAAAGTATAAGCTAAGGTAGAATACAAATTTATCTAGGTAGGATACTAGGATGTAGTTATATGGGTAAAAGATGTATTTATTATTTATAATGTCAATTAGTTAAAGTACAAGCCACTAAACATAAGATCAGCTCAAGAGGCTTATTTGCTAGGTTAGAAAGTGTACTGCGAAGTGAAGGTAAGATTATTTAGCTGGCTAGTGATGGTCTTTATTTATATCAAGGAAGCACGGAGTATAATCCTATAATTTTATCGATAGGTCTAATGTTGTGGAATGTAGCTAGTGGCTAATTAAGTTGGTTGTGACGCGTGTTGGATACTAATATGATGTCTCTGGAGCAATGATAACATAATTGACATGTTTTCGTAATTTCCCTTGAGTTTTAGCAACCAATTTCATGGCCTCTAGATAGAAATTAAAGTGCTTAGATATGGGCGGTATATGAGTTATTGCATGTATTAGTAATCTTGTTTTATAACACATCCCAATATTAAATTATACGAAAATAATGTAATATAGAAAATTGTTTGAAAAACAAGTGATGAATAATAAATATGACAAGTTTGTTAATGTAGTATCAAAATATTTCATTTTATTGTGAGACCAGGCTTGCCTTCCCTTAGATTAAAAAATATATATTTCATTTTATTGGCATAACCATGTCAATCCAACTTTTACACTTTTAATATTATAACATTTTAATTATCAAATAATTTTTTTTTTTAAATGATGATGGTTGATTGGTTGTGCAGCTTGGCCAAGAACTATGGCCAATTTTTAACCATGATTTTCTTTGATTTATGAGAAAGTTTGCATTTACTATCTAAATATGTGTTTTGGGTGGAACTTGCATTATGACCTTAATCAATAAAAGATCACTATGAGATAAGCCAACATAGATTACCCACAGTTGATCTAACCATCGTATGATTTCTGACAAGAGACCACATTAAAATTAAAATATAATTGTACATTTGTAACATTCACTTTGAATTTTTTTTTTAAAGTCGTACCCAAATTAACATTTAAAAATTCTAAATTCTTTTCAAAGTAAAATAATTTTTTTGAATACTACTGACTCTATTACAATACATATCTGTTCATAACTACTTTCTCAACCTATTGAGGTACAAGAATCAATATTGATTCAACTGAGGCTCGAACCCACTACCTCCTATATATAGTGATATAGCAAAATACCGAATGTATTGTATTATACTTGAGTCGGGTACAAAGTACAATGCCCCAAGAGAGACCGAGCTACATGACAGTGGGTCAAAGGTTCCCGGTCTCTTCAGCTACTGTCTGGAAGAAATAGCCAAAAGTCCTTCCGCCTGCATTAAATGCTCCTTTTATAGCAATGCTCGACGGCTCTTCCGGTCTTCCGGCATGTAGGACGCGTGGCGGACATGCACCGGTCCATCTACCGTTCCAACGCGCTTGCGAACCGCACGTGCGGGTGTGAGGTCTCAGGTTCGAAACCCTGTGGAGGTCCCTTTCTGTAGCCCGGGCTCGGGTCTACCTGGTAGAACAGACCGGGATAGAACAGACCGGGATAGCGAACGTACATACGGAGACCGGGAGGATGAGAATGGAGACCGGGATTTATCCCTATCATATAGAGAAGGGTTTGATGCCACTGGACTACAAGGTCCTTGGCTTCAAAGTAAAATATTATTCTTAAAAAATTGTACATTATATATATTTATATGATGTCAATCATAAAAAAGATCAAAAACATGTTTTTTTTTATTTTCCTTTTCTTGATGTCAATAATTGTAATTTGGATTATGATGTCGTCCTATCTATGATGTGTAACATTTTTTTTTAATTTATTTTTCTGGACCCCCTTAATCTTGTTTGTTCATTGAGAGTTGGCATATTTAACCATTGTAAAGTATAAGTTATCGCTATGCCAGATCAGTTACACATTTACTTGTGCCCACAACCACAAGTATACATATGAATTAAATTAAGAATAAGAAACCACAGCCACAAGCATATAAATAAAATTAAGGAATATTGCCCTAAGAAGTTCTCTTTAATTGAGAACACCTCTTAACGCGAGAACATACGGACTTATTCAATAATGCATGATAAGTTCTATATCAATACACAACAACTACTACTACAGCTCCGCACATGACAATTACATGGATGCACCATGCATTCGTGTAGTAATTACCGTGCATTCGTGTAGTAGTTTCAGTGCATTCATGTAGTAGTCACAGAGTTGGAGTATTTATTGTGCATTCATGAAGAACTTACCTTGCATTAGTGAAGAAGTCTGCATGTTCTCACGTTAAGAGATTTATGTTTTTACTTGAACGAGACTTGTGTGTGTGTCCAAACTCCCATGAGAATTGAACAAGGCTTAATATGGATCAACTTACAAATCCGTTACGAATGTCAATTGAGCCTATATGTATCTTTTCCCTTAGGCAAGTGTTGATGACCAAACCCTAACCATATTCCTATAATTAGGGTTTGGCCATCCCTTTTATTTTTTTAATGAATTTCTTGAATTATTTTCAAGCATCACCTTTACACTCAAAGCGTATCTGTTAATCCTTGATTAACTTCTTACGTTCTTCAACCCTTTAAAATTATTATTTGGAGTTCGATCTCATAAACTTCCTAGGGGCATAGCTAGACACGCTACATTGAAGATTGCTCGTGAATTCTTGAAACTCCAGCGGATCGCAACGAAAACTTGATCGGATTCGGATCTAAAGGGAGATTTCGTGCTACTACAGGTAATTTACTTCGTACAATTGAATTGAGAACATTTCTAGATAATCTTATTGTTCCATGATATGTTTCCGTGAAAAAGTTGGGACAAATACTAGTCATTGATCTGGTAAATCTAACAATTGTAAAATAAATAAATAAATAAATAAAGACATGTTAATTTCATAAATATTACAAACTTTCAATATATATATATATATATATATATATATATATATATATATGAAATTAACCCATATTTTTTCTTAATTTATAACTATTAATCATTATTAGTTAACAATTTTTATAAGAAGTCTAGTTCTCATTTGATCATGATCATGCATGATCATAATTATATATACAAAATTATGCATTCTCATGTCCATTATCCTTACTCCTTAGGTATCAAAATTTAAAAAGTCCAATTTTTTCTTAATAAGAAATTAAAAAGAAATCACTCGATCAGACGGCCATTTAACATTTAATAAACACAAATTATTGTGTCTGCCAAAGTCTTAACGAAAGAAATGGATAGCATAGACCTACCATGCACGAAAACACTTTTGGATTCGTCACGTAACATGTTTTGGATTACACGATGATTCCCACAAAAGATACTCCAAAAATCACATTAAAAATGGGGAAACTATTTATGCTCCGCAGTTTGTCAACATTAAAATCAAAAAAACCCTACCTTTCACTTTTATACCCTTTCCCCCAACTTTTTTATGAGTTTAATTTAATTCCTTTTTAATTAACTATTATTATTGTTATTGTATTTAAACTGACTTCATATCGCTTTTCCCTGTCACTGCCTTACACTGGATAATGGCATTTTTTTATGTTGACTTTGAATGCGACATTTTCCTTCTTATCCTCTAATTTACTTAATTATATTCTAATTAATTTTAATTTTAATTCATTGATTATTGTTTTTTTATACTTTTAATCTTTCACGTCTGTTAATTAAAATCGACAATAGATTTGGTACCTGACTTTTGACTATAAGTAACAAATTTTCATAAGTTAGATAACAAATATAATTGATTTTTATATGTATGTTGATGGATGTAGGTGAAAAAAGAAAGTTGATGGGCAAAAATTAGAATTAATCCCTATAATTATGATTTTTTTAAAGTTTATTACTCCATTTAACATAATGGACAAAACAATATGAATACAAAGATTTTAAGTTCCGGAGACCTTTGTATGTATTTTTTAAATCGTTTTGTACATCATATAAAATCATTTAATTTAGTTTGTTTAAATAAGATCAATTTGTCAACTACTATGTAATGTGATACATATCTTATTGAGACTTAATGTTCTGCTTAGTTTTATTTTAGCCTATTCTTTTGGCTTGTTTAGATTTTGTATAGGTTGTTATAATAACTGGTTTCCTTTGGTTGTGTACTCTATATATTTTGCTTCCTTAATAACATCAAGCTTATAGTTTCTAGAGATCTTATATCATTTCAAATGGGTGGTGCAAGATCGAGCCCCAATGGTGGGGGCATTGATCCTTTAAGCTGAAAAGATTGAGAAAAATATATAATATAAACTATATTGTAATAAATCATGAGTATTTCAAAAAAAAAATCAATTAAATTATGAATAATCCATTAATAATTTAATATAAGAAATAATGACATTTGAATTTGACCTTGTTAAATAATATAAGATGCATGTGATACACAAATGCTTTTTGCATTAGGTGCAGTTAACCATATATACTTTTAAGTTTTCCGACGATGCATGTGATACACCCACGATGATTGACACTTTAATTTAGAATTTTTAAAAATGTTTAGTGTAAAATCTTTTTTTTTTTTTTTGAAAAGAATAATTAAGTGAAAGCTAGCTAGGGTCCAAGGTAGATTAAATTAACAGCACACTTAATTAATTCATAGAATGTTTTCAAAAAAAAAATCATAGAATATGTTAGAAATGGTATAACATTTGTGCGAATATATTCTCTCCAACGTTTGGTTTTAGCTTTATATTTTCATAAATAGCATTCAATGAACTATTCATTTGTAAGGGAATGACCATATAGAATAGAGGATTTGATATTAAATATTTCAGAATTTTTATAAATAGTTATTTTCATAATGCTAAAAAATTCCTTTACACACACACATATATAGACATTGTTTTAATTTTTATTATCTGTATTTATAAATTCAACAATAATTTATTTTATTTTTAAATTAATGATTTTATTAGTTCTTAACATCAATATAAGCTGGGTTTTATGAGGCATTTTGATTTATTACGTGTTACTTATGTTCTAATTCTGATAGTGTGCATTAGATTATAGAATTAAAGTTTGTGTTCCATGTCAATTAAAAGTCTAAGTTGATATGCTCTCAACAGTCCATTTTTTAT
>CM008343.1:17456286-17470705 GCA_002525835.2 Ipomoea batatas
AATGGGCTGGAGGATTTAGTTTCATGTGAATAAGGTTCTCATCTAGGGAGGTATGCTAAGGTAACTATACCTGCTGGTTATTACCACTTGAACAAATAAGATATTTTACCATCTAAATCTTAAAAATTATGCAAACATTAGAATTTTAAAACTTCATAGAAGATTAAAATTAAAGAGACTGACTAACAAAGCACTTATAAGCATAAACAGATTGACACACATAGAAGAAACAAAGGAAACTCAACCGACAAAAATAAAACAGTGCAGTCTCTATACTGCATATACATAATTACACGCAAATCGATCTAAAATTATATTTTACTGCAGAAGGATTTTGTAGAGTATGCATTATAACTACATTTGAAATTGCAAACAAAAGTTCAAGAGGTAAAGAACTGAAACTCTCACTGAAGCTATGCAACCTATCATAGTTTATGCAGATTAAAATTATCAGACCTCATTGCTGTCTTTAGACTAAGCACTGACCTTCTTCACAACATTAAGAGCTCTAGAATCAAACCTCCAATTTCGATCTGCAACCTCCAACACCATTTTCACCAAATCTCGCATTCTCCACATTTTCTCACATATGCTCTTGATATTAAGAAGAAATTAAAAGAGACGACATTACATCAGTAATCAATATAATAAGAAGCAATCGCTTACTTTTGTTTACCTGAAAAATTAAGAGAAAAAGAAAACCAAAATCCACTACCAGATAAGACAAGCCACCCATTTGGATATGTTTTAATGGGAAAGCAAGGTAGTGAATTTTCTAAAATCCTCTAAAAGTTAGGGATCATTTTCAGGTACGCTACTTTGTCATATGTATCTAGGTTCATACCATATACATTTATCAGCTTTAGAAGAATGGGAGATTCAGTGCTAAAGACATTCATGACAAAGATGACAAACCCGAAACTACCAATCCTAGAAGAGAGCTTATTGTGATGGCCTCATAGCCATAATTTACCAAAACCATTGCAGGCGTCCACCAAAAGTTTGAAGTCGTAAATTAGGAACACATTAATTAGTGAAGTAATGTGGCCATCTATGCTCCCATTAATATAGATACAGAATACATGTAGCAATTTATATTTTATGTAGTTATTTTAAAATAGTTCATGCAATATCATTACATTTTCATTTACCTCCAAATAAAAGGTTGTCACCATAATGCCAGTATCTCCATCTTGTCCAGGAATCATTACCGAACAAATTCATAGTCGTGCCAACATCTCTGGAAAAAAAAAAAAAAAAAAGGCCTATACAAAAAAGGAAAAGAATAAGAAAATAAATCACAACAACAACAACAACAACAACAAACAAACAAAAAAAAATCTAAGTCCTTCAGATAATTCAACTCCCTTTCCCTTATAGCAAAATGGTAAGAGTACATTAACACTAAATGATGGCTCCATCAAGCCCTATGCAAACAAAAGTCACGGGCTGTATTATATATCCAATTTGAAAACCAATATTATTGATTACATAACCTAGAACAAGTGAACTGTTGGAACAGTGGCAATTAGTAAGATTATATTTTTTAACTATTGTCTTTACTGCATCTAACAAAAAATTTAAAAAAAAAAAAATTCACTTAAACTAAATTGTGACAAAATTTAAAGCTGTTTTTGACTTGTTATAAAGTCTGGAATCATTAAAAAGGAGCACCATATTTCAATTTTCTTCCCAATAAATCCCAGAAAGCATAATTAACTGATAAACACAACATCAAATAAGCCCACTAGTGGCACGGCAAAGCATCATTAAAACACTTTGTTAGAGTGCTTTGGCTATTAGGGCAACTATGTAGTTCTATCAGCTTAACTGCCCCCGTTAGGAAATCAATGAAGCACATTTAGGTGCCCTTAGTGGTGGAGTTAGAAAATGTGTATTGTACAAATAAATGAACGCATTTTGAATGCCATGTAAATGGTATAATGTGCCAAAACCAGTGACTCTATAGCAAGCCTTCAAGATGCTTCTGACTGTCAACATTTTCATTTTTCTGGTCATTTACAGTAGCCTCAATCAGCTTATATGAAAGAAGGCACTTTGAAGTGCATTCATAGCCAAAAGTTTAATTTAAAAAATTGTAATTATGTTTCCTCTGCACCATATTATTGCATCTAAAAGTCAAAATAGAATGTAGAAAATCTGAAAATCTCATTCGATAAAAATAATTATCAGCATATATAAATATACAGAGTACTACACTTTAAGATGTATACAAGTAAATCAATGTAATTTCCCAACCCAAATGTGCATTTGTAGTTGCATATCTCTGAAAGACTACTAAAGGAAACATAGCACATATTCACTAAAGGAAATAAATACCCACGCATCCAATAAAGCTATATAATTCTGTAAAATCAAATACATTATACAAGTGATTGTATTCAACATGGTGATCAACAACAAAGTAATTGCTTATATACTACTCTGTAATAAACAATGTAATAGAAATCAATAGCAACCATTGCACTAAAACAAATGAAGTAGCACTTGTCAAAAATATAGTTGAACCATCTAGACAGACCAAAAACATTCTGATTCTGTATCAACTATTGTAGTGAACGACAAAAAAGTCCCAAAAGGAACACATGGTAATTCCGTCGCATCCACTTCAAAGAGAAGCAAGTTCCATTTTTCTACTTCTAATCAAAATTATACTAATATCAGGTTTTCTACTTTCAAAGCTTCTAAGATTTGGATTTCTACATTTTTCAATGTCAACACTTCTAAGAGTCTTTCTATCAAACACGTCGAGTGCAACCCAAACATGCTGTGCCCATTTGATCAAACAACTACAATACAAAACTTTAATGCAGAAGAATACCTTTGTTCAAAACAAAAACCCAACGCCTCGCTTCTGAAGTCCGTCTCTCGCCGTGGCTGACGTAATAGATACTTTTTTTTTCTTTTATTATTATAGCTGTTTTTTTTTTGGGTTTAAGGAAGAACAAGGGAAAATGGAAATAAGGTTACTACTACGCGGAACCGGATATATTTTGAAGCGCCCGGTTCAAATCCAACCGGTCATGGTACATTTGTACTAGTGAAATACTCTTTTTGAGTTGTTTTCCTAATGTATACTACACCGTTGATAGTAATTAGTAAGGTATAACTAGTATCTTACCCTGCCAAAGACGTGGTGATCTAGTGGTATCCGGTTTACACTTCTACAGAAAAGGAAGTGGTTCGAATCTCATAATTAAATTGAAGTCCATAAATTATATTATATATTTATAATTATTTCAAAATAAATAAAAATAGAATCTCAAAATTTATAGATTTTAAAAATATTAAGGGGAAATGGTCAAATAGATCCTCAAACTTTATCTAAAAAATCAATTAAGTACTTAAACTTTTTAAAGGTGCAATTAAATCCTTTAACATTTTATTTTTGTGCAATGAAGCCCAAAAACATATTAGTGACATGTGATAACAGGTCACTAGGGTTTAAGCATCATTTCCGATCAAAAATTGAGCGCCAGCAAACGTCGCCAGTGACCGGCGACCTATCCGAAGAGAGGCGAGGCGACCAACTCCTCTTTGAAGGAGACCATTTTCTGGTCGCCTCTCTCCGAATAGGTCCTCGGAGAGGTGATCACGAACGGTTACCGGCGACGTTAATTTATTTACATATATTTATGACTTGAAGGGGTAAATTAGTAATTTTGTCTTCGTTTAGAATTCTGATATTATTATTTGTGAATGTTATGCATGATTTTATTAGGAATTATATTGGTGGTAGGATTGTATTTCTAATTTCATAAACGTGCACTTCATATTCTATCAGTGTGTACTCTAGTACAGATTCGTGTGTATCTTTAAATATGTCATCTGGGGGCTAAGGTATGTGGCACATGTGCACTACATTGTAGTGCTATGTGCATTTCAAGGTTGTTTGTGCGCTTCTATCTCAATGTACATATTTAATCCATGTATGTTTATTGTAGTGTGCACTGATTTTGGCATCATGTGCACTGTTGATTTGTCAGTACGTATGTCATCATTTATACTAAGTCATTATATGTTGTTTTTGTCTTTGGGTTCATATGTGCACACATGTGCTATTGTATGTGGACTTACGTATTGTGTAAGATTTAAAAAGTTTGCACTCGTGTTGGTTTTGTTTGTGCATCGCTGTTGGGAGGTTGTAATTGCGTTGGCGGATATGGTGTTAGTGCATCCTGTTATTAAGTTGTACATGCAAATCTAATACTAAACAACTAGTGTATGTGCATTCATCACCCCCTTCCTCTCACTTGTGTCCATATTACAAAATTTGACACAGTTTACGCTCAAAATATGAACTCATTTATTAATGCACACCAATTTGTATATATATGCACATATATGTTGGACATGACTCACATTCGTCCATGTTATGCTTAAAATGAGGTTTACTATAAACCAAAAAAAAGAAGTTAATTATGAGTTTGCATGAAAATAAATAAATTAAAGAAGAGAACAAAAAATTATATATGAGTCATAATTAGACTTTCCTATCTACATGAATGCAAGGTGCAAAACAATGAACTAATTTGTCATTTAGTTGACAGTTTTAGTGCAATTATACTCCTTATTACGTGGCATTTGATTTTGCCAACAGGTTTAAATTTAGCCATTGATCTCTTAATTTTTTCGACTTATATATATATCAATTTTATTAATTATGTCCTAATTATTTAATTTTTACTCAATAAAGTTATCTATTGAGTTTTTTATTGAGTAAAAATTAAATACTTGATAATCGTATTGAATAGTTGAGTACTGTATTAGGTAAAAATTTAATAATTGGAGACTTTAATTTGATAAAATTTATAATCTTAGACTAATTTTTGAATTATATCATAATTGAGGGACAATTTTAGTTATTAACACTATATAAAACTTGCCTTTCAAAGAAAAAAAGACTATATAAAATTTAGTCATAGTATGTTTGTTACAAGTGATTATCAACAAAAACTTATCAAATATACCATATTGAGACTTTTTCTTTTTTTTTTTTTTGAAAATTTACCATATTGAGACTTTTTTTTTTTTTTTGATATATACCATATTGAGACTTAATTGTACTATTTTACTTCTTTTTTTTCACACGTACGAAGCTTAATTGTATTATTCCTTATATACTAAGGGAGCTAATTTAGAACTTATTTTTGGATAAAATGACATTACATTCACATATTTCAAAAATCACCCGTGTAATCGTTACCAGATCTGAGATCTACCAAACCGTATGTCGCAGTCAATCATCATTATTTTCAGATCTTTACGCGTCCTGGGAGCCAATCCTGGCCGTTCATTTTCTTTGCTTAAACCTATTTAAACCACTGGCCTCTGACCTTCTTTCCTCGTACACTCTCTTCTTTCAAAGCTAGTTCCAAACCCCACAGAAGGGAGGCTAAAATCTCTCAGATATATCAATCCCATTTCCCGTACTCTCTAACCCCATGGCTTTATCCGTCGAGAAAACGAGCTCCGGCCGCGAGTACAAGGTGAAGGACATGTCTCAGGCCGATTTCGGCCGCCTGGAAATCGATCTCGCCGAGGTTGAAATGCCAGGGCTGATGGCTAGTAGGACGGAATTTGGTCCGTCTCAGCCCTTCAAGGGCGCCAGGATTACTGGGAGTCTGCATATGACGATCCAAACGGCGGTTCTGATCGAGACCTTCACGGCGTTGGGCGCGGAGGTGAGATGGTGCTCGTGCAACATCTTCTCCACGCAGGACCACGCGGCCGCGGCGATTGCGCGTGACAGCGCCGCCGTGTTCGCGTGGAAGGGCGAGACCCTCCAGGAGTACTGGTGGTGCACGGAGAGGGCGCTGGACTGGGGCCCCGGTGGGGGGCCGGATCTCATTGTGGATGATGGGGGTGACGCTACGTTGTTGATCCATGAGGGGGTGAAGGCCGAGGAGGCGTTTGCTAAGAATGGGGCTCTGCCCGATCCGAGTTCTACTGATAATGCGGAGTTTCAGATTGTTTTGACTATCATTAGGGATGGGCTTAAGGGGGATCCCCAGAAGTATACCAAGATGAAGCAGAGGCTTGTTGGGGTTTCTGAGGAGACTACCACTGGTGTCAAGAGGCTTTACCAGATGCAGGATAATGGCACCCTCCTCTTCCCTGCCATCAATGTCAATGACTCTGTCACCAAGAGCAAGGTATCATCATTTCACTTATATATTGGATTTTGTTTGTTGACCACAAAATGTGAAATTTCTCCATAGGGTTTGACCCGATTAGAATATGGAGGATCAATATTTGGTCTAGTGTCAACTTCACTAGAGGGTGAAACAATCATAATACTTCCTATCTGGTGGGAGGATATGTGTTTGACGTCCTCATCCCCAAGAGGGTAAAACACGCACATTGTCATGATCCATTGAGTGGAATGGTTAGTGTCAGTACCACCCTCACTAGAGTGTGAAACACTCAATCTACACCTATCCATTAGGTGGGATGGGACCAGTGCCCTACATTTGTACAAGATGGTGAAACACCACCTAGCCATTAAGTGAGACGAGGTGACACCCTCACAAGAGGGTGAAGCACCCACACTACATTTACTCATTAAGTAAGAGAACCCATGTCTGATGCCAAATAGTGAAGCACTCACACTGCACCTACCCATTAAGTAAAAGGATCCATGTCAGGTGCCAAACAGTTATATTCACACAAGATGTGGTGAAACACCCACCGTACCTACTCATTGAGTGGGAGGATTAGTGTCTAGTATTATTTTCATAAGAGGGTGAAAGACCCATTGTATGATGAATTATGCTATGCGCTATTGATCTTTGTGTTATGTTATGGTTGGTAGTTTGACAACTTGTACGGATGCCGCCACTCCCTACCCGACGGCCTGATGAGAGCCACAGACGTAATGATCGCCGGAAAGGTAGCAGTGGTGTGCGGGTACGGAGACGTCGGAAAGGGCTGCGCCGCAGCTCTAAAGCAGGCGGGCGCGCGCGTGATCGTGACAGAGATCGACCCAATCTGCGCTCTCCAGGCCCTCATGGAAGGCCTGCAGGTCCTCACCCTGGACGACGTCGTAAGCGACGCAGACATCTTCGTCACCACCACCGGCAACAAGGACATCATCATGGTAAGCCACATGCGCAAGATGAAGAACAACGCCATCGTGTGCAACATCGGCCACTTCGACAACGAAATCGACATGCACGGGCTCGAGACATACCCGGGCGTGAAGCGGATCACCATCAAGCCCCAGACCGACCGGTTCGTGTTCCCCGAGACAAAAACCGGCGTCATTGTCCTCGCCGAGGGTCGGCTCATGAACTTGGGGTGCGCGACCGGACATCCTAGTTTTGTGATGTCGTGTTCCTTTACTAACCAAGTGATTGCCCAGCTGGAGCTCTGGAAGGAGAAGAGCTCCGGGAAATACGGGAAGAAGGTTTATATTTTGCCCAAACACTTAGATGAGAAGGTGGCGGCCTTGCATCTTGGGAAGCTTGGGGCTAAGCTCACTAAGCTTACGCCAGACCAGGCTGCGTATATTAGTATTCCTGTTGAGGGGCCTTACAAGCCTGCTCACTACAGGTATTAAATCAATGGTAGAAGTATTGTTTGGTGTGGGCATTTTGGATGGGATGTTTTGAAGCAAAAAGTCTTTGGCTTGAATAAGGTTGAGATGGAGGGGTGGTGTGGTGTGTCTATGCCTTTGTTTTAGACTTTTAGCGGCTGCAGTGCGTAGTTTAGATTATCTCCTTTCTGTTTATGAATTTTCGTCAGAAATATATTGAGATCATTTTTCTTGATTTTCGATTTGTTTAAGGTAAGATGGTATTCCTTTAGGATATTCATTTTTTTTGTCTTTTTAATGATTTGGTTAAGATCTGGCGTTAACATCAAAACTCCACATCTTAGATATTACATTCGCAAAGTCAGCTTTAAAATATATCCTCATAGCAACACTTTAGCCGCTATAACCAAAAGTCTCCTTAAAACTTTTAAATGACCCAAATTTATAATGATTTGACAACCAAACTTATATTACTTCCTCATTCAACTATAAAGAAATTTAACCAGTTAATTTTTAAGTACAGATGTCAATCAAGTAACATATGAAAAATCTTCTAAAGTTTTTTTTTTTTTTTTAATTTTATTTTGCCAATTAAGTTTAATTTGAAGATTTTAACTATTAAACCTAATCAACAGCACTCCTCTTTGGACTTACGGTATAAGGCGTTTTGAATTAACAGTAGTTAGCTTTGACAGTGTCTCTGAGAAGGCATCATGCAAAATAAGAATGAAAAATTATTGGGAAGAAAGCAAGGAGAAGAAGCAAAATAAATTGCTCATCATTTTACCCAGTAAAATTATTACCAAATTTACAAAAACAATAAATAAAAAATATTACCATTTGGTATAACTTATACTCCGTAATAGTTTCTTTCAATAATTTACAATAGTCAATTTCTTGTTTCTTTCAATAATTTATAATAGTCATTTTCTTTTAATAATTTATATATAATAGTTAGCAATCCTTGGGTATGTTTGGTTGAATGGAAAAAGTTTTCAAATAATTTTTTCTTGTTGTTTTGGTTCATGAAATTCATTTTTCATTTCTCACATTTAAGGAAAACAAAATCCTAGGTAAGACATAAAATTTTATTTTCCTGACTATTTTACCCTTGTTATTCTTTATTAATTTTATTTTTATTGTTAATATTTTCAGTAATTTACTTTCCACCAACCAAACAATGATATTTATCTTTCATCTCCTCAAATTTTCATAGAATTTCAATTCTATTCCCCTTAAATATTTTTCTTGAACCAAACCCGCCCTTAGTTTCATCTTGATTCTTGAAAATGCATACAGAAAGAAGAATATATCATACAATTCATCAAACTTCCGAAACAGACAAACTCTAAGTTGATTAGCTCTGAGCAGAGAGCCTTTTATGTGTTTCATTTGAGCTCGCTTTCTAGTTCACATATGTTCAAGATTTTCCAGAGGCAAAACATTTAAAATGACAAAAATAATCTCACATAATCTTTGAATGATCAATAACTTCTTAGTATAATGCCATAGATCCCCATTGGCATCAAAGTGGAATTGCTTATACATATAAAGTGGATACATGGATGGGTTACCCTAGCCAAGATAGTAAGAAATCCACACTTATAACCACAAAGTCACAAATTCGAATTCTGATCCCTCAATTTGAGCCGATCAACTATGGATAACCTAGTTTACTTCCTTGTAATTTTTTGTCCGACTACGATCACAAGTCAGGGTTGCGAGCTTCCCTCCTCATTAAAAAAAAAAAAAGGTGGATACATGGATCTTCTTAAGTATACAACAGAAGCCTAAAAGATTAGTGTAAAATCCCAATGAAGAACAATTAGGCAATTTCATTTCATTTTGCAGTGGTATGAGATCGATCAGGAATTGATATCACTGACCTCTCCTCTAGCACACCTGGTGATAATCTCACACCCTCTGTTATAAGGGTGGGAAGCGGCAGGGCCCTTGCAGTTGTAGTACGAATCACCAGGGGTATCACACGGCACCAAATCTCTCTTCAAAGTGTCATAGCTTATGTACCTCTTCTGCATCACCAAAACCCTTCTGCTCATCTCAGACTCCATCTCTTCCTCCATACCCATGCCACCGCAATCCCTCATTTTCCCACCGCAAAACCTCCTCGATTCCACTGAATTTGGGTCAAAAACTGAAGACCCACCACAGATTCCCAAATGGGCATTCAACAAAAGAAGGGCTAAGAAGATGGTACAATGTTTGGCTTTTAGCATCTTGTGATCAAAATAGAACAAAGAAGTTTTCCTGGTAGCCTGTACTTGTAGCGATCTTGAATGTGAGATTCCAGAGAGTGATGAAATGGGGGCTTAAAGAATGAAAATTCTGGCAAAAGGAGGGAGGAGTGTGACTGTTGTGAGTGGCCCCAAAGAAACAACATGATTTGATCCTTGCACGAGTTGGAGTAATGCACCAAGTTTGTCATCATCATACATTTATTATTTAAAAAAACACACACACAGTCACAAAGTTAAAAGATGAGAGCTGATCTTCTTAATTTGAATCAATCAATTATGATTAACTTAGATTGAGCGATCTATTGATCTTCTTAATAATTTTATGTTGACAATGAGATTTATCAGTACACACTCACGTATAATAGTGACAATGAGTTTTCTGTAAAAAAAAAAAAAAAAAAAAAAGCAAAAAAACTTATATCCTTATTGAATACTGCCTATAAAATGTAAAACTTGGACATGGGCACGTAACACATTTTTGTTACAGTTGGTCAGTTATGAGTAACCTAAACTGATTTATTTTCTTGTGGTCCTTTGCTGGCTAAGGTCACAGGGCGATGATTTACTCACATACTCACACAATGAAAAGTGAAATTTACCTTATTAATCCAAAAAATTAATTTTTTTTTTTTATATTCAACACCCCGTTGTCATCCCTATGTGTGCCATATATTTACATAATAATAAAAGAAAGAAAAGTTATTAACAAGTCTAAAAGTGCAATATAAATTATTTATTTATTTAAATGTATACCATACACCTACTACACGGTGGGATTACCCTACTGCTTCATATACATTGCTACAAGGAGTAATGGAGGTAACATATATGTGCAGGAGGGTGGCCCACCACTACCCTCCAATTTTGGTGGGATTGCACCCTTTTCAACAACCAAAAGTGTGCCATTGTCTTTCTTTCTACAATGCAATTTGACTAGTCTGGGGTGGGCTGTGCTGCTATATGCACAGTCATGCACAAGTAATGAGTTGGATATTGAGTTATTTCATAAAATAGTCCATAGATTATACTGATTTTATGATTTTAGTCTTCAATTTCTAATTTCATCCAATAAAATTATTAACTTAAATTTTGGTCTTACATTAAACAATCGTCGAAAATGAGGGCAACAAAAGCAATTTCCATGGGAGCAAATGGCATGTCATCATTGTCACTTGTTTTAACACTAGTTCGATAATTTAAAATTCATATGCAATTGTATTTGTGATCAAGTACTTTATAGTTCGTCCGGACAGGTTTGACAATGACATTTGAGATGATGTATCATTTGTCGGTTTGTAAAGTGATATCATACATTCTAACGTCATTATCAAACATTATTGATTGAATCTGAGTTCCTTCACGGTTAGATATAGCATTTACAATCATAAAATGACTACTTTAACCGTGAAATAACCGAAATACAATAGTGTTTTATTAAAATATATAAGCATCGAGACTATTTCTTTGATTTTTTATTAATTTAATATTTTTTTCTTTCATTATTATATAACTACTTTAGCCAATTAAGGAACGCTAATTTAAAAATACGCATTGGACATTGATTTAATCGCGCAACGCGTATGTGATAACTAGTACAAAAATAAAAGATAATCTTTCTTTCTTAAAAAAAAAAAGACAAATCATTTTTTAGTAATTAAGGTTGCTAACAAGTTCTCAATGTTGGAAAAGTATGAAAATTACCTAATTACCATCAAATTCAATTACCATTTAGGATGTGTTTGGAAAGCGAGAAAATGACTTCTGTAAAATGAGTTATTTTTCAGGAAATGATTTCATTTTTAGTGTTTGGGTGTATTCTGGAAAACTGTCTTTATATGTTTGGTTCATTTTCTGAAAAAAAGAGTAGAAATGTATAATTAATATATAAGCTAATAATATTTGTAATAAATAATAATAAAAAAACCTCGTTGCTCTGATTTCTAGCAGAAATCTAGAAATCAGAGCCGGCGGACTGATTATTTTCGGCGGAAATCAGTCCGCCGGACTGGAGAGGGACGGCTTGAGTTATTTCCATAGTCAACAGAAATCATTTTCCGTTGACCACATTTTCCGGACGTTGCCAAACACCAAAAGTCAGGAAAATAATTTTCGAAAATAATTTTTCAGGTTACCAAACACACCCTTAATAGAGTTGTTGGCAATAAATAAATAAATAAATAAAGATTTTGGGATATTTAGTAAATAGCTGTTAGCTAATTGTGTTAGTGAGTTTGAATTGTTGATAACATTAGCTGATTGTAGAAAGATGTTTGGTAAATTAGCTTTTAGCTAATAGCTGATTACATGCAAATGACTTTCTCAAAAAACTTATCGAAAAAGCTGCTTTAAGCATTTTTTTTTTAATTTTAACATTATGGAGCAATAAGTTATTACAAAAAGCTAATTAATCAAACACTAATATTGATTGTTTAACAAATCAAACAACTAATAGTGGTTAAATAAGTCACTATGTTGCTAAACATGACCTTTATTACGTAAAACTAAAAATTAAGGACCAAAATGGTAACAACCATATAGTTGAGGGAGCATTTTAGAAATGTAGTTGTTGGTTTCGCAAAAAATATAAAATAAAATAAAATGTAGTGGTTGGACAATCAAAATCAATGCACTTGAAATCATGCTTGTTCATGTGAAAGTGTTTGATTGTGGTCTACTTAGCTTATTGGGTTCAGTGTTTTTCTTGTTTAATTAATTGGTGCAAGCCAGTAAGGCTCAACCAACACCATTTCTTATTATTATTATTATTATTATTATTATTATTATTATTATTATTATTATTATTATTATTATTTATTTCTATAAAATAATTTCACACTATATGATTACAATCTTCACAGATCATGTATAAAAAAAAAAGGTACGGAGTATTAATTTAATTATTCCCTATGTTATATTTCCTATCAACGTTGTTTTATATTTTACATTAAGAAGATTAGACCGGTGAAGAGTTAAAATTTTTAATTTCACTATCAAAATTTTCTTAAGATAATTTTATTTATAGAAAATTACACTTTTAATCTTATGACTATATGACTCTTGTTAATTGTAACACTTGATTTTAAAAACTAACAAATTAGTCATTTAATTATGACTTTTTAACAAATTTGATCCTTCCGGTCAAATCACTGGTCAAATTTGACCGAAAAATTGTAATGGACAAAATCTTGAGGATAATTTAGTCATTTGTTCTCTTTTCTTCTTTTTTGCGCAGGAAGCCATGGAAGACTACGAAGTCACTTCCCTGTGATGATCCAAATTGAGTTTCTCCCTCCCTCAAACCTTCATCACATCTCTCTCTACACTATCTCTCCGCCCAAAATTCAATTAGGATGTATCTAGGGATGAGCAAAATTGCGGTTAACCACCCGTTAACACCGAAAAAATCGATTATCAGTCGCTTTCGATTTTTAATCTTAAAAAAAAATTGGAAATTTTTCAATTTTTTTTATTATTATTTCATGGTTATTAGGAGTCAGTTATCTGTCTAACCGATATATATATATATATATTACAATTAAGTAAGCCATTCAGCCCATAGCTGATAGCCAAGAGCCCCATACCCATTACTCCACTAGCCCAGACGACTCAATTATTGTTGCATGACCATAGTCCACAACTGTGTGAATCATAAATAAAAAATATAATTTGAATATACTAAAGATACATTAATTTTGTACATAAAATACATTATATTAGAATACATTATTATTTTTTGAGTACTACTGACTCTGTTACAATGTAGTATATGTTCATAGCTACTTTCTCAACCTACTGAAGCACAACGAGTCAACAGTTGCATCTACTGAGACTCGAAAATACATTGTCAACCGTATCTGTTCATAGAATATTATTTAAGTATTGAAGTATATTATTTTATATATACAATAAAATAATATACATTCCATATAAAAATAATGTACTTAATATTAAAAATATAACTTATATTCCTAGTCCCTACAATAATTTGTCAACGGCTAAGTCTAACCAAAATCGGTGACCGATAACCTAAATCCTAATCGCAAATTCGCAATCCTAATCGCAAATTCGCAATTCCCAAATCGCAAGTTCAGACTTCCCCACTCCTCCGTCGACGGCTCGTCGGGCTCGATGCTCTCCCCTCCACTCGTCTTCTCCGACCTCCATTGTTGCTCTGCGAGTCTTCTCTAGCCCACGCCTAAGTCTACGCCCTCAGCCTCAGTCCTCAAGGCCAGCCCCTCGCGTCGTCCTCAGACGCCATCACGCCGAGTCGCCAACGCCTACACCTTTCCGCCCAGTCAGCCGAGACGCCGGTGGCCCCTCTCCACCCAGTTGACGACGCTGAGTCAGTCCGTCCGACGTTCCACCTCCGGACCTCCCCCCTCAGGTAAATTTTTTAATTATTGTTTTTAATTTTTTTTTTAATTTGCAATATTTTATTAAGTGTATCTTTTATGAATAAATCATTTTATTTTTAATAGTAAATATGTTACTTTGGCATAATGTATTTTTTTTTGAAGCTTGGCACTTTGGCAGAATGCTCTTCAATTTTTCATGGATTGTTTTTGTAGTTTGTTTGTCACTTTGGTTTAAATTAATATGTGTT
>CM008343.1:17471194-17484120 GCA_002525835.2 Ipomoea batatas
TATGTGGTTAAGAAAACCTTGGAACTTGGATATGGTATTATGGTGGCTGATTGCAACAGGGTTCCTCTGAACAGTGAATCCTTTCTCGATTTCATTGATACTGATGCAGTTAATGACTTCTTTGTGGGGAAGAACTTAGAACTAGTTTTTGCCAGGAGCTCATCTTCTGCTGCGAAGACTTGGGGTGACAGTATCTTGACCCAATTAGGTGCTGAATTGATCACAGCCACATCAAGCGATTCAGATCCAACAGGAAAGAATTTCGTGTATGTGGTTAAGAAGTTATTTGAGCAGAAGGGTGTTAAATTCAATACCTTTGATGAAAACAAATCTAGTTTAAATATCAGTTCCTTAGATGCTAGCCAAACACTGTTTATACAGGATAGAGGAAAATTTGTACTTTGGTCTTCAGAGACGAGCACAAATTTGATTCAGCAACAGCTTGTACAATTAGGTCTTTGGATTGTGGATAGTGATATGTCATGTACTGCTGTCATTTGCTACCCTTCATAGCTTTTGGTGGCATTAGTAGCAGTTAAATTATAATCCTGATGGACCAAAAGTGTTGCAAAGAAGTGTTTTGGAGAATTGGCAACTCCAAATTGCATGTTTTATATATATGATGAAAACAAACATGTTTTTCTAACATTATAAACAAAGTTGCAATTTCAAAAATTTGGATTATCCATTTATAATGTTATTCTTAGATTTCATGGTTAAAGATCATTTATGAAACTTTTGGTTTCAAAGATTTAATGATGCCCAATTTGTCTACTCAAATTTGCTTAAGAGGGGGTGTTTGGGTATAGCTTGTTTGACCAACTTGGTCAATCGACCAAAATTGATACTCTGTATTTGGGAGGTTTCAAAACATTGTAATGGCAAAAGCTCTCAACATTATTATTAATAAAAAAGAGATTTTGAACTAGTTTTAGTAGGACTCTCAACTTCCGTGTTAGAGAGAAATGAAGTAAACGACTTCTAAGGCTCTCTTATTTATCTATTTCCTTTTCTACGTTGCATCAAAGCGTTTATTTTTCCTATTAGGAGCTCTACTGTTCCCTGTCAATGTTGAAGTATCATTTTCTATTAAAGATAAAACATTTATTTAATATGTTCTGAAATTATATACGAAGTAATATATAATATTGTATTTTATATTTTACAATAACATAAATATTAAACACTTTTATTGTAATAAAAATAAAAACGACAATTTGAGTAAAACAAATAAATAATATTACAAAGAAATTAAACAAAACCAAATATGATGCTAATAATTATAAGAAAATGACTAATAAGAAAATATGTAATATAAAAAACAAAAATCAGATATTAATATAACAATAAACTAATACTCCGTAATAATATTAATACTATTAATATTAGTAACACTTTTGGACTCGCCACCTCTGGTTCGCATTCATTGCTTTGTTTGCGTTCTCGGTTGGCCGGAGGTTGTGGAATAGTTTTCGTGGTAAGACGCAAAAACCGTCTTCCGAGACGCTGGATGTTTCGGCTCCAGTGGATGGAGAAGGTGTTGATTGGACGACCACGACCTCAGATTTGGTTGCGAGGAGGAACCCTGAGGATATTATCCAGTATGCTCTAATTTGAAGCACTCTTCCATGGCTTCCGACGCACAGGAGAAGAAAAGAGAACAAATGACTAAATTACCCTCAAGATTTTGTCCATTACAATTTTCCAGCCAAATTTGGCTGGGAGGACCAAAGCTGTTAAAAAAATCTTTTTTTTTTGAATACTACTGACTCTATTACAATGCAGTATCTGTTCATAACTACCTTCTCAACCCACCACCTCCCGTATAAAGGGAAGGGTTTGATGCCACTGGACTACAAGATTCTTGGCAAAACTAATTTGTTAGTTTTTAAAGTCAAATTTTCTTACTACTTTTTCTGAGGAACTAATATCCATATTAAATTAAGTTTTAAGGCCAATTCTTAAAGATTTTGTAAAAGTTCATTGCCTCATTAGTTTGGGTACCACTGTATTAATGCATCATCATTGATTACACAATTCATAGTTCACGCCTACAACATGCAAGACAACCTCCTCAGTCCACACCTGGCTGATGGAAGTGTGGACACTAATGTAACTAGCTAATTCACTATCAATGATCATTGTATTAAGAGTAATCCTACACCTCATTTTCTCCCAGCTTACTTTTTACTCCCAGCTTACTTGTTTGTCATATTCTGATATGTCTAGAAAAATTAGTGGGCCACATTTTTTGTTATTTACTTTCTCTTCTATAAATCAAATCATGACACATGATAGAAGTTTTACACCAGAAGAGTACATGTATCATTTTCTTTGTATTAATGTGTTTGGCATTCTATCTCGCCTCAAGGCCCCCACACCTTGGCCTTACAAGATTGTAAAAGGGTAAATCACGGTGACTCGGTCAACCCATTTGGTGCTTACAAAGAATCACCCCTAAAAAAGGGTAAAACTTCCACACTGCGGTTGTCAGGGTTCGATCCTGTGTTCTTGCCCACAATCTACCACCTAGGAACTGTCTTTCATGCCAAAGGTGAAGGAAGAGGTGGGTCGAGTGGCAAATGAAGAATCCCTAGTCCCCTGTTGTCATCCCTAGTTATAATCCAATATTCTACTACATTGGTTTTACATGAGCAAAAAGAGAATTTTATAAGAGCTTTATCCCTGTGAATAGCTCTACGGAACAAAACAGCAAAATAAGACATTTTAGGTCTGAAAATATGAAGTGAATATTAGTGCACATACTAGTAATAGAAATGATGTGATAATTTGAGAAAAGGAAAAACACTGACTTCATTCTTCCATCTCTGGAATAAAATGCCAAATTAGGTATATTTCTCTTCAACATTCGACTAACAACTAAAATTCACGGTCACCTTCTACCTGAAATGAAGTTTCCACACCTCTCGGACATTAGAGGAACCATCTGCAAACTCAGCCACGAGAACAGCTGCAAAAACACCTGATGAAGTAGGAGTTCAAATATCAGTTGTCAAAAGTGTCAACAATACTAAAAAGGGCACATTCACAGGCTTGTCCTTGTGCTCACTGAACAATCAAGTTTTTGTAGATTAATCTAGCCAAGCTCATCTATACTTTATACTCCGTATTTTATTTTATTGTATCTTTTCTTTTACAAGGAAAGCACAGGTGCAAAATGGTGGTGACTTCAAAATAACTAGGGAATAAAGCTAGAAGAACTTGTCCTTGCCACAACTCAACTTTATACGAGTTTCCAGCATGTTGGGATAGCAACTGACGTTGTATTCAGAAAAGAACAGAATGCAGGCAAGAAATCCCTTGAACCTATCAGTTGTACGCAGTGTTCAAGAAACCATGCAAACCCTCTCTTGTTTCCAAAGATGGAAGACTAACCCCTCCCTAAAGTTTCACTAGTTTTAACACTCGAGTTCCACTGCGGAAAGCCAAGAATTACTTTCCATTCAGTTAGGAATATCATAATCTAATCTTGACCCATAATCCAAAAATGTGTGCAAACTGGCAAATTGTACATGTACTGTGTTGCCATGTGTCTATTGTTTGAAAGACAAAGTGTGTATACATTTGACAAGATGTAAATACATGAATCAGCACTAGAGCCTTACAGGTGGGATGGTTGCAATATTGATCGTTTAAAATTAGAGAATTTCCATCAAAAGTTAGCTCCATTCTTCTTACATAAATAGTGCACCCAAATAAAAATATACGGCACCTTAAGAAAATCTCAAGCTAGTGAGCTAAGGAAGAATCTTTTATAATTATCTCAACCTATAATGCAGTGCCTGATTGAAAACAAAAATTGTAGTAGAGTCAAACTCATTTACCTTTCTATCTACAAAATACAATATAATGGTCAAATAACTTAAGAAAGTATGCCCATCAGCCCATGCATTAAACTTTGCATGTCTGCATATACGAACTTATAACTATGCTAAAGCAATGCTTACCATCTTTCTCCACCATGGAAATAAATCGTCTTGATCCTCCACCAACTCCAAAGTAATGCTTTTTAGCAGCTACATAGACAACTCCATGAGGACTACATATGCACTGTAAATATGAAAAGAAGCAGAAGGATCAAGAATAAAGAAATCCTTCAAAAAAGACAAATCAAAAGCTAAATATAGAGCACCTTTTTAATAAGTTTATAGAGACTGGGGAGTGCAGAAATTGAATACACTGTTTCAGCCATGAGAACTATATCATAACCAGCAGTGTTGTTCACAGTTTGACATTCGTTTATACCATTTTCATCAGAAAGTATTTGAGGAAGAATGCGATGAACTTCACTCCAGTCCCCTGCAAAGTAACGCAGTTCGGCCTCAGAATTGCATTTTTCTGTGGAGGATACTGATATCTGTTGAGTATTGGCATTTACATTTGGAATGGTGAGGCACTGCAGGACTTCAGCATTAAAATCCTGAAAGTGCACAGCAGCAGCACCCTAATGCACCAAATAGAGAGATGTGTTAAACACCAGAGAAACAGGCAAGCTTGTAATTAAAGAAATCACGTTTAAGTACACCTGATAGAATGCAAATATCCCAGGAAGTCCATGACCACAGCCAAGCTGAAATATTTATTTTAAAAAGAAAAGCATCATTAGCATTGATTATTGAAGAGAATAAAAAGCTACAATACAGTAAATCCCAATTCCATCATGGCATCATGCAACTTTATAGCAGTGACAGTGTCTATAGCTGCTTCCGTCTAGAAAGATAACAACAGTTCTAACACAAGCCAATTTAGACTGTTGACAAAATGAGAGCACTATTAGTACACACCAGACTGTTAAAAATTTCCTCATTGCCTACATCCCGGAATAGAAAGAATAAAGACAAGAAATGCATAGACTATATGTTACACAACTTTTTTTAATAGCTTGAGAAGAAGTCAAAGGGAGCAAGATTTCAGCATTCACGATCCTTCATTTGTTTTTAAACACAAGACACACATACAAAATTTAAGTTATGACTTGCAAGTTCAGTTTTGGCCTCAGAAGAGAAGATGGAAAATCACCTCAGAATTAGGAGCCCACCTCTAAAACTCTCTTTCCAGTGAATGACAGCTTTTTCTCTTTCATTTCGGAGTTGAGAGTTTTAATTAGATCTAGTGAACCTTCCCAGAGTTTGAGCCCTCCTGATAAAAAACATTGTGTAATGCATAAAAATTATGTCATAATAAAAGTAAGCCACTAATTCCTGCTATCTCTTTTTCAATCAATAATGTCTAACTGGGTTTTAACACATGATATTTATATAGACTTTTTTTTATTCAGTAACCACCATCTAAGAAAATGCAATTCCAATCCATCAAAAACAATTGATAATAAGTTTGAGATCCAGTACCCACTTTAAAAAATGTTTACCAGCAAGTAGTTCAGTGGTTCCCATCCCACATCTCAACATAATCAGATTTTCACTGAGACAGTTATCAAAAAACAAAAGAGAATGTGCACACACTTCCGATAGGATTGCTATGTTAACTGACACATTTTTTGCCATGAATAAGCCACGCCACACAAAAACAGAAAAAATAACCAGATCCTGATATTTGATTAACACTAATGTAAATAATAATGATTTACAAACAATTATAATTCCAAATTTTATCTACAAAGCAGCATGCTAGTTGAAATGAAAATGTAATGATATTATTTCTAATATGTACAAAGTCAATGCAACTCTCACAGACCTTCGTATTTCCCCGGGACTAAATCCGAATTGGACAACCCGAAAACCTCCTTCGTACTAACTCTTCCCTAGAAAAAAAGAAGCAAACATTGGTTAAACCTCTTCCAATGAAGTACATAACACAAACAATTTTAAAATCCAAAAGTAAGAATTCATTTGTCAGCTCTAGAATTTTATGCTTCTTTCAATTCCAGTAAAGACTATACAAAATTTCGAGTAAAACTAAGAGCACAAAGTTTATTTACCTTGAGCAAAGTAAGTCCATCCACATTCACTGGCTCAACGGTGAGGTCCGCATTTGATGAAGCCTGATTTACATACTAAATATTGATTTTATCCACAGTCCAAAACGAAAACAAGAGATAATATGGCAAGGAGTAAGTGCATAGACCGAAAAATGAAAGCAATACCTGTGAGGGAAGGACTTCTAGGCATGGAGGTGGAGGAAGGGTAGGGTTTTCAGGGGAATCAAGAAATCCTAAGCCTAAACCCGATTGAGGTTTTTCATCGAAGAGGAAAAACGTGCCCGCAGGAGAAGCTGAAGGGTTCGTATCCATTGGAGCTTATGGAGTTCAGCAAACAGTTAGGAGGCTACAGAACATGGAGGCGAATACAAAAGCTGCTGCGCAGGCTGGCCTGACCACGCTTCAAATTAGCCTATGAGCTATGCGTGAAAATACAATTGATCGTCAAGAGCTGTTGCTCTGGCTGGCCATGGGAATCGAATACGCTCACTTGCCACTTAAATTACTACATTAATTTGTTACATATTGTATCTATAATTAACATATTAGGCTAATATTATCTTAACAATTATACTCATTTGCGAGTTGATTTGAAATGTCACGGTGAATTTTTATTTTTTTTATCTTATATATTTAGCAAACTTGCTAAGTACATAAGACTACCATTCGCCAGTCTTTGTGTATTTTAATTGGATGGTAAAATTTTTTTTTTTTAATTTCTTTTTTATTATTTTATTATTATTATATAATATAAAATGAAGTGAAACGCATTACAGTACAAACTGTTAATATATAAGACTATCCTTTAACACAGCAGATTTCTCTCACTTTCTAAAATACATCACCTTCCATATCATTAAATTTACAAATTGTCTACTATTATTTTATATCCATGCAAATTTGCCTTGCATTCAATAATTGTTAAATTTAAACTATTTTAAAAATAGAAAATAAAATTTACAAAAATAAATAAATAAATTTTGAACTAGTGGTTCAAATCGAAACTGAAATCATAATAAATGCGAAGTGGAACTGAACAGATTTGTAAACACCCTTTGTAAATGATACACAAATTGAAGGCACATCACATTTATTTTATTTATTTTTTCCCAATTCTGAATCGTAATATGAACCTTCCCTACTATTTCAGTTCGGTTGTTATAGGGTTCGGTTCAAATCGAACCTTAGTCATCCCTACATATAAGCAATAATTTGTAGGAGAAGAAAAATAAATTAAATAATTTTTTAAGGGTATAATTTCCATTTAACATCGGAAAAACTACCACTTTAAAAATAATTAAGGGGCTAATATAGATACATAAATAACTCAAGGAGAAAAAAATTCTATAAACATATAATTCATGGGAAAAAGTGTCATTTTCCCATTATATAATAATTATAGGAATCAATTGTATAGTTTAATTAATGGGAATTAAAATTAGGATGACGCAATTTAGAGTGTGTTTGGAAACTTGAAAAATGTATTTTTGAGTTTCCAATGTATTGATCTGCCTGAAAAATCTAGTCAAATATTTTCTATTGAATGAGAAAAATATGGCTATTTATCTTATACAACTGACCCTATTACATTGTAGTATCTGTTCATTTATACTTTTCTCAACCTATTGAAGCACAAAGAGTCAATTTCGAGATCTCCTCCACTGAGACTCGAACTCATGACCTCCCATCTAAGAGTGGCCACTACATGCCAATTGAGCACAAGGTGCTTGGCAAGTATCTTATTTTTATATCAATAGAAGTTCATATATTGTTTGAGTAATAAAATTAAAAAAATATCAAACTAATTTTGATATTTAAATTATTTTTTTTGGTGAGTGATTGATATTTAAATTATAAGAGTACACTAAACTCAACTCTTCAATTATAAAGCTAGTTTTCACATTTTGTAGTGGGATTAGAATATATGAAGAGAAAATTAATATATAAATATATATATATATATATATATATATATATATATATATATATATATCTTTAAAGAGTTAATTCCAGTAATAGTCCTCCGATTATGTTGATTTTTCAAAATTAGTTCTCGACTTTTAATTTGGACAATTTAAGTTCCTTGACTTTCAAATTATTTCCAATGTTAGCCTTTTCGTCAAATTTTGGTTAAGTTGAGGTCAAATGAAGGGATAAAATTGTTCGTTTATCTGTTTATAAGTGTATTATTACTCGTATTTCTCCTGCCATATACGATGTATATGTGAATATAATCTCAGTCGAAGTCCCAATCAAAGCCATATAATCTCAGTCGAAGAGACTTCGACTAACATTATATTCATATATATAGCGTACAGGACAGGAGAAATACGAGTAATAATACACTAAACAGGTGAACAGACAATTTTACCCCTTCACTTGACCTCAACTTAACCAAAATTTGACGAAAGGACCAACATTGGAAAAAATTTGAAAGTCAAGGGGTTTAAATTGTCCAAATTAAAATTCGGGGACTAATTTTTAAAAATCAACATAATCGGAAGACCATTGCTGGAATTAACTCGTATTTAAAATATATAAAAAGCATTACTTGAGGGGGAGAAGGATAAAATCCATGGCCTTTTATATAATCATAAACCTATAGTCCAAATTTAACTATACTAAAATTGTCCTACTATTTTACTAATAAATTGCATTTGATAAAGGTGAAATTTAAATATGCTGCTTGCTATTTTTTTGACATAGCAAAATGAATCAACTTCGAGATCTCCTATACTCATATTCTACTTTATTTTATTTTATTTACTTTATTCTATTATAAATAGATTATTTAAACTATCTAAAATCTTTATATTTTTTCTTCAATTACCATATAAAGTAAATAATTAAACAATTCTATTATATGCCAAGTTGTTTGTAAACTCAATAACATTTATGTGACTCTCTTAAATGAGAGGTCGTTCGAATTCAGTGAGAACATTAATTTTTTATACTTCAATAAATTGAGAAAGTATGTTGGACATATTGTAATAGAGTCAATAGGTAGTACTCAAAAAAATAATTCTATTATATAAAAATAAATAAAATAAGATGGTTAAACCCATTAAGATTTTTTTTTAAGAAGAAAACCCCGTTAAGATTAGTCCACCACAACAAATAAACAGTAGTGTTTGGCAAATGATTTTAGTTGATATTTTTTTTTTTTTTTGATGCTGATTTTAGTTGATAGTTATTAACAAATTAGGGTTAACTAATTAATAATATTAACTGCTTGTAGAAATATATTTGTTAAATTAGTTGATAGTTTTTTTTTTTGAAAAAAAAATTATTTAATAGTTAATTAAATGCAAAATGACTTTTAAGAGTATAATAATTTATTTTCTTAAAAAGCTGATCGAAAAAGCTGCTTTGAGCAACTTAGTCAACTTTTGAATTGTAATTTTTTGAAACAGTAAGATGTTACAAATAATAGGACTCTAGTAGTGTAGTCCCTTTAGACTTCTTATTGTGTAGTTGTCTATATGTATTTATGTAATTATTGTAACCCAGGGCTCTGTCCCGTTTCGTTATTGGGACTATGCATTTGAGGCTGCGGTATATCTCATTAATCGATTGCCGTCCTCCGCTATTCAGATGACTAGTCCTTATTCTAAGTTGTTTAGGTCCGAGCCTTCCTATTCCCATCTCCGGGTGTTTGGGTGTCTTTGTTTTCCATATCTACGTCCTTATAATCGTCACAAGTTTGCATTTCGGTCTTCCGCTTGTGTCTTTCTTGGGTATCCTGAGTCTTTTCGTGGGTATCGGTGCATGGACCTCAATACGGGTAAGCTATTTGTCTGTAGGCATGTTGGCTTTGATGAGGCTGTTTTTCCTTTGGCTAGTTCTGTTGTGCAGGATTGTTCTTCTTTGCCTATGGAGCCTTGGGGTGTCGGTTCTATGGTTGTTTCGCCTAGTTCTGTGCCTATTGCGCCGCCTGCTACTGTGCCTGTCTCACCACCAGTTGATTCTTCTCCTCAGCCTGCTGGGTCGGTTGCTGCTGCTCCGCGTTCTCGGCGTGGTCGGGGCCGTGGTGGGCCACCTCCGCCTCGGTCTCATAACATGCGTCTTCGTCATATGGAGTCTTCGTCTCCTTTACGGGCTCTTTTGGCTACTGGTGGGGATCCCACCTGTTATTCTCAAGCCGTTCTTCACTCTGAGTGGCGTACTGCGATGGATGAGGAGTTCAATGCACTATTGCATAATCAGACGTGGCGGCTGGTTCCGGCTACTCCGAACATGAATGTTGTGGGCTGTAAATGGGTTTTCCGGACGAAGCGGAAGGCAGACGGGTCGATTGAACGGTATAAAGCGCGGTTGGTCGCGAAAGGGTTCAATCAAATAGCTGGTGAGGATTTCTTTGACACGTTTAGCCCGGTGGTGAAGCCTACCACGGTTCGTCTGCTTCTTTCTTTGGCTTTGTCTCTAAAGTGGACTCTTCGACAGTTGGATGTGTATAACGCCTTCCTGAATGGGCGTTTGGCTGAGACAGTGTATATGAAGCAGCCACCGGGATATCTTGATTCCAACTTTCCTGATCATGTGTGCCATCTTCAGCGGTCTCTATACGGGTTGAAGCAAGCTCCGAGGGCTTGGTTCAAACGTTTGCACGATTTTCTGCTTTCGGTTGGGTTCACGCCTTCCAAAACTGACATATCATTGTTTCACAGGTCGAGTGCTGGGTCTCATCTGTTTATTCTTGTTTATGTAGATGACATTCTCGTTTTGGGGAGTGATTCATCTCTTGTTTCTGAGCTTCTACAGCGCTTGACTTTTGCTTTCAAGATTCGTGACCTCGGTGTTCCACACTTTTTTCTTGGGATTGAGACTGTGCCGGTCGATGGTGGCTATATTCTTTCACAGCGTCAGTACATGGCTGACATTCTTAATCGTGCTGGTATGGTTGACTGCAAGCCGTTGTCTACACCTGTGTCCACGGCTCGTGCTTCTTCTGATTCGGACTCCGACACTCCTTTTGACAATCCTACTCAGTACAGGAGTCTTGCGGGTGCGTTACAGTACTTAACTGTCACGAGGCCGGATCTCTCCTTTGCAGTTAATCGGCTGTGTCAGCACATGCATTCGCCTTCTGTTTCGCACTGGGTTATGTTGAAGCGGGTGCTTCGATATGTCAAGGCTACTATGCAGTTTGGTCTACGGTTGCGTTCTACTCGAGCTACTGTTTTGCATGGCTATTCCGACTCTGATTGGGCCGGTGATACTCTTGATCGGAAGTCCACCAGCGGGTTTGCTGTTTACCTGGGTGACAATTTAGTATCATGGGTCTGTCGCAAACAACGGACAGTAGCTCGCTCCTCCACCGAGGCTGAATACAAGGGGCTTGCTGATGTTGCAGCTGAAGTAACTTGGGTTGTCTCGCTTCTCACTGAGATTGGGTTACCTCTGTCAGCTCCTCCGGTCTTATGGTGTGACAATTTGGGCGCCACTTATATGTGTGCTAATCCAGTATTTCATGCTCGTACTAAGCATGTAGAGGTGGATTATCATTTTGTTCGGGATAAGGTGGCTTCAAGAGATCTCCAGGTTCACTTTGTTTCGACACAGGATCAGGTTGCTGATATTTTCACTAAATTAAACCGCTGTCTGTGAAGCGGTTTGTTATCCTTCAGGACAAGCTTAATGTTGTGTGTTTACCACCTTAAGCTTGCAGGGGAGTAATAGGACTCTAGTAGTGTAGTCCCTTTAGACTTCTTATTGTGTAGTTGTCTATATGTATTTATGTAATTATTGTAACCCTAATTGAATTATTCAATACACAAACATTCATCACAAAAACTTTATTACTAAACACCATACTCATATTAATTGTTTAACCAAATTAAATAATTAATAGTGGTCAAACAAGTCAAAATTAACTGATAAAACTAATTATATTACCACACATGCCTATATATCTCACATAGTTATTAGCAATTTCATAAAGGTAAAAGTAAAAGAAAAAAAAAATATTTAAGGATTTTCATTGATCATCTCTACAGCGGTAGTAACTTGAACACCCTCTATCATGAGGGTTAGACGGCTCCGGAACACAGCTCCGAGTATACGGCTTACCGGGGCCGCCGCTGTTGCACACCGGCTCGTCCCGTTTCAAGGCTCCGGTCGAGATGTGCTTCCTCTCTTCCAGAAACCGCCGGCTCACTTCCGACTCCATCAGCATCTCTATCTCGTCGGCGCTGCACTCCGCGATCGAGCCGTTGCATCGCGATCCTTCGCCGGCCGAGACCACCGTGGCCGGGAGGAGTAAGAGAGAATGGATTAGGAGGAGGAGGAGGTTTCTAGCGTTGGATCTCATTTTTCTTCAATGTTTTTGAGTAGGGTTTGTGTGTGATAAAAATTATATAGGCAGCAATATGGGGTTGAATGTTTTTGTATGATGGTAGTGGAAGTCAGAGTAGGAGCATATGGACCGCACTTCACCCACCATATGATTGAGCATTGTCACGCCGAAGAAAAAGTGGGGTTGGAGAAGACTAACTTTAGTTTCATTGAAAAAAACCAAGTGTTAAATAAGTTATTGAATTTAAAATATTTATAATCAAATTATTTATAAGTAACTAGTTTGATTGGTTTAACTGGCTGTGCACACTCATCTTTTAAATGAAGTCGGGAGAGCAAAGCATTTTTTGAATGGAAAAATTAATAGGACGTGTCAGCACTCTATCCCTAACGAGGATTAGTTTGAGTATGATACATGTTTAAAGGTATCCTTTATAGTTAGGGCTTACTCATGACACTTTGTGGTCTAACAAAAAAATATTTAATAAGTAAAACATGTGTGGTTAGGATAAATTTTTTTTTATTTCTTTCAATGTATTACGGAATAATTTGAAGTGATAACATTTTAATATATCACTATTTCCTTCCAACTAGCACGATAAAGCAATGTGACTAGATTGTATTAAAAAGAACTAAAAAAAATCTCAACTACACATATTTTACATATTTGATG
>CM008343.1:17491811-17510103 GCA_002525835.2 Ipomoea batatas
ATTTCATCATATCATATTGCTATAGACCTGTGTTCTCTAATGGAAAACATTTGAAATGTCATTATATATCCTCCAAAAACTTTTTTAGATTGCGGTTTGAAGAACCACCTTCCTTCATAGCTTCAACAGCTAAACTTGCCCACTTATTGGCATTCTTTCTTATCTCCTCCCCTCTCTCCCCTCCTCCCATTACAATCTCCAAACATCTTTCAATCTCTTCCCTTTCCACAACCTTTTTCTCATTCGCCCGTGCCCACAGTCCTGTTCCCCATACTTCCTCCACTAGCTTAGCATTCGTGAACTGGTCGGAGAAATGTGGACATGCCACGATTGGCATGCTGGCCACCAGACTTTCTAGTGTCGAGTTCCACCCACAGTGTGTCAGAAAACACCCTATGGACTTGTGGAAAAGCACTTCCGTCTGGGTACACCATGGCACGACTAGTCCTCGTTCCTCTACCCCCTTATCCTTCATGGCCTTTGCTTCTTCGCTTTCACTCTCCCATGACCTGATGACCCACAAGAATGGCCGCGAGGTTCCCATCAATGCTTCCAAAACTTCTTCCTTTTGCTCGCGGCTTATCTCTGCCATGCTCCCAAATGAGACATAAACCACAGAACGCTCTGCCTTCGAGTCTAACCACGATAGATAGTCCTTGGAATTCCCGAACATATCACAACCGAAAGATGTATCCGTGGCATCATTCCCATCAGAGAAAGCCGACGGGACCAAAGGGCCAATGGGGATGATATTCATATTGGGGAAGCTTTTCAGTTGCTTTTCTTCTAAAGCTTCAAAAGTGTTGATGAGCACCAAAGGGTTGGGATCCTTTTCCAAGACCTCCATGTGATCCCTCAAGGTACCTGTCATGAGTGAATTGAGATGATCACTTGGTATGAGAAAGCTTGGAATCTCTTTGTTAGATAACAAGGGCAGTCCTGGTAATTTCAGTGAAAATGAGGGGTCATTAATGTCAATGACACCATCTTTATGAACACCATTCTTGGCGTTAAAGAAATGGTGATAAATAGCCAAAGCAGCAGTGCACTGAATGACTAGGAAAGCCGATGGCACGTGGACTGCCCGAGCCACGTCAGCAACCCAAGGGAGCATAATAGTGTAAACCATGAAGGTGACAGGGTGGCCCTGGCTAGAACACGTGTCCAATAGCCTTGCGAGATTTCCGGGCCCGGCTTGCTTAAATTTAGCCATGTAGTCATCCGGGGTGGTGGTTTTTGATGACGTGTCACCGCCGTCGTCGTTGCCGTCGGTAAAGGATTCAAAGAATAAGCCGTCGACGGTTGGGCGGTTGCGCATGCGGCTAAGGCCTACGGTGGTGGTGGCAAAGGTGACACGGGCGCCGGCGCGTGCGAGGTTCTTTGCTAGTTGAAGCGTGGGGTTGATGTGGCCTTGAGCCGGAAGGGAGAAGATCATGAAATGATGGTGCTTGTTCATGTTGATGATGGCTTATTAGCAATGTTTTGGGTTAATTCGAAGACGAGTGAGAGTGAAAATGATGAGAATTTATTGGCTTCTTGTAGTTAGAAAGTGATTAGGACTAATCGCGTGTTTTTGACTTGTTGAGACGGTTTGCGTTGCTTTCAAGAAGGCTGTTTATCCCATTTAATTTGTATTTAGTGTAGAGTTTTCAGCATTCACAATGACATGAAAAGCGAAATTTTTTATGGAAGTCGAGCAAGGGAAATAAATATAAAATTTAGTTGCCGTGTTTGACGGACAAAACCAGAGAGTTTTACAAGATTTGTAGCTTCCTTTTCCTTCAAGACAAAGTTCGAATTGGTAATACTAAGTCAAACGCTATTTGGGTGATCACAATTCCACTTGATTTATTATTGTTAATGACAGGATAACTGGATGAGTATATCACTATTATTACTCGGTACACTTGCAACTCAAGAGATAGGGTTGGTGTTTAAGCGTTTGTAGAATTCTTCCAATTTCAGATTTTCAATGTTTGAGTAAAAATTAAAATGATTGTTTTCTCATTGAAATCATAAACATTGTTCACTTCTTTCTTCCATTTAACTATGAAATCCCTTAAACCGTCTCTTTGGTTTGTTTGACAATGTACAAAAAAGAAAATTACTTCTTGTGCTGAATATTATACTTCATATTTATCCATATGGGGTTGTGTTGAACCAATCCAGGGCTATTCCATCCAAAATGGATAGGAATGTCTTGCATATGATCGCGTCATCTACCTTGATCATCACCATAGTTGCCTCATACATTGTCATGCGTACATGACCGGGAACACTCTTGGTAGCAGTCAAAACAATTAACTCTCTCATATAGTAATGATTAAGAGTTTAGCAGAGAGCAAGTAGAATAGTGCACTTAATGCAGAGCCAATGCACTTATTAGGGGGCACATCAATTACTAAGGAGCATTGCACTTATTAAGGGGAGTCGTTGCACCTATTAGACTAGGCTAGTATAAATATTGAGCTCCTATGACAACAAGGGGTACACTAAAACTTATACTTAAAAACCATCAAGCAATACTACTACTTGTCTCCATCTATTTACTTATCACTCTTTTCATAATCACTTTCTGACTTTCCGGTAACATTCTTACCGTCAATTAAAATCAAACTTGAATGACAAGAATCAATTCAATTCTAATTCTGTTACATTATTTGTTTTGATGTTTTATTTGCAGGGGAGAATAGTGATTCCGATCCCAAGGAGCCATTGACATTAGCTATTTTCAAGTTTTTGGGAATCTTTTTTATTATAATACCAAAAAACACCCTTTAAACACACACACACACGGGTGGAGTCCTTCATCTAAAAAGATACGGATAAAAAATAATTTTTTAAAAAGTATGGTTACATTTTTGTAAATAATTCAAACTTTGAAGTGAAAAGTAATAATACTATAGAGTTCACTTAATAGTGAGGTGGCAAGTGTTAAACTTTCAATGCATTAAAATGAACATTCAACATACTAAAAATGAACATTATATGTGTGGCGCACATTGTAATGCGGATCAGGGTCCATAGTTTAATTTGCCGATTAACATGAGGCCATGTCTTTTCTAGTCTTTCACTTTCGCTCCAATGCTTATTAGGTGAACCATGCATAAGATACATTATTTCTAAGCATAAAATACATTATTTTCTATGCATAAGGTACATTATTTTTATACGTAATGTTCATTATTTGAATATGTACAAAATAGTATGAAAACAACTTGAGAGTTTATTATTATATGCATAAGGTTCATTATTTATGTGCATAATGTTCATTATTTGAGCATGTACAAACTGATTGAAGGTTGATGGTTTAGTCATATAAATTCTAGACTCATTCCTGTTGTTAATGGAAGTTCACTATTTGTAGAACATAGTTGGACTAATTCAGCACACCCGCCCATTTGCTTAGAAATCTAATATTTAGTAAATCAATGTTCATTATTTATATCTATAAGGTTCATTATTTGTATGCATAAAATGCATTATTTATGTGAATGTGTTTTGATCTATGGTCCACAATAAAATTTGTCAATCATTTTTCTGTGGATCATGGTCCACACAGTTGTATAAATTATGAATAAAATGTACATTATTTGTGTGCTAAAAATACATTATTTAAGTATTGAAAGTATATTATTTTGCATACTGTCAAATAATCTGTATTCAATACATAATAATATATCTTTAATATATTGAAAATTTACATTTTATTTATAATTCAGAGTAGACCATGTTACATAAAAAAAAAATTTGCCAAAATCTCACTTCCGCTGCGTTTAGAGTTTGACGAACCATTAGTGGGCTTTGGTTGGTCTCCATTTGAGCCGCACAATATCTGTTTTTCATTAACTTGCACAGCACACTTTTTTTTTACTTTCAACACGGTCCAAGAATAGGAGAACTACCAAAAATATCTGTTTACCATTGCCTATTCAATTTCCTGGATTCTGTGAAACGAGATCCCTCCTATTCCTCCTCTATTTTTGGTAGTTTTCCTATTAGACCGAGAATCAAGCATCCATGGTCCAAAACCTTCAATGGAATGTTTAATTATATAAAGCTCCTCCAAGATCTGATCTACGGCAAATTATACTATGGATTTGAGTCTACCTTGCATTGTAGACTCGGATCTAAAAATAACCTTCAGATTCTATATATGTAGTTGATGTAGAAAATGTGAAAAGCTTGTATTATTAAGCCAAAGTCTGTAAGCTATTTATACGTGTACATGGAGATAAAGTAGCTAACAAAAGTAACAATAAAGAACTATTCTGCAGGATGAAACTAAGCAACAAATAAATGAAAATAAATTAAATCATTAATCCTTAACACGCCCCGCAAGATGGAGGAGCCGTCGGATACTCCAATCTTGGAACGGAAACGCAGAAAGAAGTCACGGCCAAACGGTTTTGTAAGGAGGTCTGCAACCTGATCCTTTGAGCTAATCTATATCTATATCTATATCTATATCTATATAATAATAGAAGTGTCTGATCAATTTTCCCGCTAAAAATAAAGATTATTTTAATAAAACCATAACCAAAGTTATTTTAGTAAAATCATTGATTTTATTAATTATCATATATATATATATTTTCATAAAATTAGCAATAAATTATTATTACATATTATATCATTGATTTTATGTTTTATCAATGATTTTAGGATGTTTCTTTCCATATAGAAAATATTATAAACCATTATAAATACTATTAAATATTTTACAAAGTCAAATCCTTTATATTGTATTAAACAAATCCTGAATGTTTGCTAATAAGGTGGATAGTGTTGAGGTGAATAATAAAAAATAGGAGCTAGAAAATGATTTATTGAAAAAGACCTTTTAACCCATAAAATGGTCATCAGGTTACATAAATCATATTACATATCAAAATTTTTAAAATAAATACAATTAAATAAGTCATATATTATTGATACTTTTGCATTAATGTTATAATCAAATAAACGTACACTCTCAAATATTATTTAAATTTATTATATAAAAAATTAATCCGTGCATTGGGTAGTTTACTAGTATGATGAACACCTAGAGTGCCGTCCACGACACGCTCACGGACAAAAAAGTAGTCGAGCGCAAGATGCTTCATCCTCGAATGGAACACCGGATTTTTCGCAACATAAGTGGCTCCCATACTATCACAATACTAACACTATGCCCAACTCAAACAAAAGATTCTGTACCCAGATTACCTCAGTAGCCGAACTCGCTAAAGCACGATACTCAGACGAACGGATTTCCACGACACAACATTTGAACCAAGACAGATAACGAAACCGGTGGTAGAGCGACCATCATCTCTACTACCTCCCCAATCAGAGTTTGAAAAAGCTGTCAGCAACAAATTGGAACATGCACGTAACAACAAACCATGAAATAAAGTACCTTTTAGATACCGAAACATCCGTCTAATGACACCCCAATGATACGCCTTTGGCGAATGCATGCATTATGACAAGGAAGGAATTAACAGCATAAGCAACGTCTGGTCTAGTAACAGACAGGTACTGAAGCATTCCAATCAACCTACCAAAATCAGTCACATAGGCTCCCCTCGTGAATAGACATAGATGTCATAGTGGACATTGGAGTGGAAACATGTTTTGCACCATCCATGTTATAGCGAGCGAGAATATTTGTAATGTACCTACTATTGGAAAGAAAATAACCACCAGAGATGGCACAACCACAACACTAAGAAAATGGTGTAGTGTGCCTAAATCCTTCAAAGCAAATTTTTGTGACAATATGTTTATATACTGGCCAAAGAAAACATCATTATTGCCAGTGACAATTATATCATCCACGTAAACCATAAAATAAACAGGCACTCCACCAGTAGCATAAACAAAAAACGAAGCATCACTGTCACTTATCTTAAAACCAAACTTAATTAGAAAAGATGATAGCTCAAGGTACTAAGCCCACACGGAGCTTGCTTTAGGCCATACAGGGCCTTTTTTAACTTACATATGTAGTTAGGCTGAGTAGAATCAACAACATAAAAACCTCTTCACTCAATATCCCATTTAAAAAAGGCATTGTTAATGTCAAGTTATAGTGTAGACCACCCTCGGGACAATGCAATTGTAAGCACAACCCAGATAGTTACTAGTTTCATAATGGACTAAAGGTCTCAAACTAATCATAGCCAGACTCCTGTAAAAATCCCTTGGCTACTAAACGAGCCTTGAACTTGTCAACAACACCGTCAACTCGCCTTTTGACCCGAAACACCTATTTACATCCAATAATTTTTTGCCCAACATTTGGTACCAGCTCCCATGTCCGATTCTGGATCAATGCCGTAAATTCAGCTTCTATCGCCTTACGCCAGAGTGGTTGCTTTAGAGCATGCGCAACCGTAGATGGTTCAACTGCACTAGGCATAAAATGAGTCGAAGTCACATTTGGGGTGTTTGGTTATTGGCTTATCAGCCAAATTTTAGCTTATTTGATCAAGTTTAGCTGTTTGACCTACCAATAAGCTATTTTGAAGTGTTTGGTAAATGACTTATAGGCCTTAGCTTATTGGGCCAATAAGCTGAAATTTGAAAAGCTAATTAATGTAGCTTTTTCTATTAGCTTGTTGGGATCAATGAGTATATTGGCTATTTTATCCTTTGAAATAATAATAATAATAACAACAACAACACCAACAACAACAACAACGGGTGATGGGTTTGTCATTTTTAATAATAATAATAATAATAATAATAATAATAATAATATTGAAAATAATTAATAAAAAATATTTTAGAATATAATTTAATAAGAGTTAAATAAACAAAAATAATTAACTTATGTCCTAAAAAAAGTATAGATGATATCCAAATTTTATAATTATTTATTAATAAGAGTTTATCTTCTTATTATATTTAAAGGTTGAAATAATACAATCCACGCATACTCTTAAATGTCATTTTACATTCAATCAGCTACTAGTAAATAGCTAATTTACCAAACAGTTTTTTATAACTAGCTAATACAACCAGCTGGTCAAACCAGTTAACGCAATCAGTCATCAACTACTAGCTAAACCAATCAGCTATCAACCATCAGCTATCAGCCTTTTGCCAAACACCCCATTAACAAATGTATCATTGAAACATTGAAATAAATTTAATTGTTCTTTTAAGCATTTTCAAAAAAAATAAAAAATAAAAAATTGAAGCATTTCTTGAACTTTGCAATAGGTAGAAGCTTGGTAAATATGTCTGTTAGATTCTGCCATGTATGTATTTTAACTATCTAAAAACACAACAATTTGACCTTGTGAAACACCAAGATGTTTGGTTGACGTGAATTCCAATTCAATTACAACGTAATTCAGCGAAGCTAGAAACTACAGTATTTAGTTAGAGGGAATTGAAATTTCACGGAATTGCAATTTAGTATCCCCTAGGAATTGGAATTCAGCACATCTTGAAAAGGAAAAAATAAGGAAAATGACTAAATCGCCTTTGATTAATGATTATTATTATTATTGGAAATAAGGGTCAAATAGACCGTCAAACTGCACACGATAATGCAATTAGGCCACTGAACCTAAAAAATTTACAATTGGGTCTCTAAACTAACAAATTTCATGCAATTTGTTCAATTTGTAAGTTTCTAACAGGTCACCCCAAATTTTTTTTTTAATGGCCGGAGACGAAGAGTTTCTTCGTCCTTCGCCTCCGACATTTTTTTTTTAATTTTAAATAATTATTTATAAGTGTTTTTTAAAAAATAATTTAAATTTGAGGTGACTTGTTAGAAACTATTGCAGGTTTTTTTTAGGTTCAGTGGCCTAATTGCATTATTGTGTTCGATGACCTATTTATTATTATTGTTGTTATTACAAAAGGTTAGTCATTATATTACTTCTTCCATTCTTATCTTCCCTACCAAACAACGGAATTTAAATTCATACTTTATTCCTCACCTTATTATTATTATTATTTTTTTTACAATGCAATATCAACCTATTGAGGTACAAGAGACTGAGGCTCGAACCCACCACCTCTCGTATAAAGGGAAGGGTTTGATACCACTGGACCACAAGGTCCTTGGCTATTCCTCACCTTAATTATTGTTTTCCCACCAAATTACAATTCCTTTCCCCATATAATTCATTCATTCTAACCAAACGTAGTGCAACCTCCATAACCAAACCTCATAGTGAAAATATAAATGGATATATAGCAATGGGAGTCTATCAAGCTCACCACCCTAATTAGAATATGGGCATGGATAGCAATTGGATTCTATCAAGCTCACCACCATAATTAGAATCTACAAAGTCCGTATTAGTAAATACACAAGAATTTTGATAAAAACCACAACTAATAGATTTTAGATAATAAAAATTATATTAGACTATTGTCACCTCTTATTTGAAAAAGAGATACTAAAACACTCACAATGATATTTTTGTAATTTTTTAAATAATATATAGCACATGTTTATTAAAACAACTACAAATAGTTCAAATTTAAAAGATACTCGGTAGAATATTATTCTTGCCCATGACCAAGTAACACCTCATCCACATATGCCTTGAGGTTGACATAAGATGAGCCATCTTCTCTCATTGCTTCCTTAGCCAAAGCCTTGAATTTTGTAGCATTATTTCTCAACCCTTGTCCTGTCTCCTCTTCACCCATTATGCATTCTATGGCCTTCTTCAATCCATTAGCTTCAATAATGCCTCTCTCATTCACATCCACTCTAATCCCGGTCTTCCAGACATCTTGAATGAACTTAGAATTACACCATTGATCTGTCCAAAGTGGGCACCCCACCATAGGGACCCCAGAAGTCAAAGCCTCTAAAGTTGAATTCCATCCGCAGTGACTCACAAAACATCCCACGCTAGAGTGTTGCAAAACCTCGACTTGATTCCCCCAACGCACTATTTTCCCTTGCTTTTCCAGATCTGCCTTGCAACTCAACTTCTCCTCCGGCTTTTGGCCATTCCCTCCCTCCCTAATCACCCACAAAAACGGCCTTCTCGTCTCAACTAGCCCTCGCGCAATTTCCTCCATCATTTCGTCCGGTAACTCAGAGTAACTACCAAACGCTATGTAAATCACACTACCTCTAGGTTTAGAATCCAACCACTCCACATAACCATTACTCTTCTGTCTCATGTCACCCCCAAACGAAGTGTCACAAGGATCTTCCCCATCCAAGTAGGCAGAAGGAACAAAGGGGCCAATTCCTACCAACCCAACCTTCTCTATAACCCTCAAAGCCTCAAACTCCAACGCATCAAAAGTGTTCACAAGAACCTTGGGCCTCTCTTTCTTAATCAGCTCAATATGGTCTTTCATGGATTGAGCTATCATAAAATCAGTAGCGCTAGAAGCCGTAGGGAGCAAAAACGAAGGGATCTCCCTCGCAGTGAGCGGCATCAACCCTGGAAGCTCAACCACTCCAATATCACCTCGGAACCTTTCCTCGTACCCCGTGAAATAGTAGTAAAAAATGTCGAAAATAGCCGCAGGTTGAATCCAAAGAACCGTGCTGGGGATTTGAAGACTTTGGGCCAATATGCCCACCCACGGCATAAACGTGGTGTATATAACTTGAACGATTGGGGACCCTTCTTGCAGCTTAGCCGTGAGGAGATCTGAAATTGCTTTGGACCCTTTTGCCCTCAAGGAAGCGTTGAACTCGAGGTACTCCTCGTCGGAGCCCTTGAACCCGGCGTCGCACCCGTCGGAGAAGGTGGCGAAGTCAACGCCGTGAATGGACGGCGGTTCTGGCATGCGATTGACGACGGAGACGCTTGTGAGGAAGGTGACCTTCACTCCCAATCTCACAAGGCGCTTTGCGAATTGTAGACATGGATTGATTTGGCCTTGCGCCGGATACATCACTAAGAGGACATCGCAATCCTTCATGTCGATCTGATCTTCTTGTTTTAGGGATAATGTGGTGCAAGTGTGAGCTTAACACCCAAAGTTTACAATGCCCAAATTTATAATTCATATGCCTTCTACTGTAACTATACTATCAGATATTTTATATTTTATGGGCAAGATATTTTATATTGACAAAAACTAGAGACGTTCTCATGAATCTTGTATATATATATATATATATATATATACTCATGATTAAATGAGTACCCTTTCTTATGAGTCTTGTGAACATGTAAATATATCTGGACCATTGAATACTTAAAATAAATGATTTAGATTTCACCAACTGTGCACTTGCACGGTTACACGATCAGCGAAATCTATGCCATTGATCTCAAGCATTCAATGGTCCAGATCTGTCAGTAAAGACTCATTAAAAGGGATAGACTCACTTAAACAATGGATATATATATAAACCAAAACCCCCTTTTATTAATCACCAAAAAACTACGTACAAAGAAGTTAAGGCCCAAAAAAAAACCTTTAATGACTACCATATATATATATAACCAAAACCCCCTTTTATTTTTGAGAAGAAAACCCCCTTTTATTAATCACCAAAAAACTATGTACAAAGAAGTTAAGCCCTAGAAAGGACCTTTAATGACTACCATCTCTAGCTCAATACTAAAGAACCCCAACAGGACATGCACATGGGTTCACAATCTCACATTACACATACCCCCACCTAGACTATGCATTAATGTAATTTATCAAAGAATTTTACTACATGTACTCTCTACTTCTAATTTATCACTTTTTTATTCCCTCATGTAGCAATTGGTGATTAGCTATTTTTATTATGTAAATCCCAGTGAAAATGTCAACATCAAAATTTTTGAGAAAAAGTAAAAGTTGAGAGTGAAATTTGAAAGTAAGAATAGTATATATTTTCCTTTATCAAACGCCCATCTAATCAACACCCAAGCACTTCAGTCACACTAATCAATCATGCACATAACACACTCCATCAATCACACTCTTTATGACCCTTACCCCGCACCAAAGAATGGGACCAATGCCCTCAAGCCAATCAAGTCTCCAATCAATATAATGCAATATAAGGGAATGTGTAATAGTTTTAAAGAAGAATATAATGCAATATTTTAAAATCATATTTTATACTTGATTAGTATTACATCTGTCAGAAGTATTATATATATATCTCAATCATGTGTATAGTTCGCAAATTACATAGGAGAAGTAAATCATACTAGAAATATTCCAAGTGATAAGCTCGACCAAGATGATATTAGTAAAAATTGAACTTGTGACCGAACTTTCAAGTATGACAATGATGTTCCACCCATATGATCATGCCTTTCAAGGTTACTTTATCAAAATTTGCGTTCTAAAAGTATTTCATTTTAAATATTTTGAATTAAATTTGGTTAATTAGAAAAGTAAAGGAAACTAACGTCACATGCTCTGATTACATTTTTTTTTTAAGTTATAACTTTTTTTTACTTGTACTATTTTCAACTTATAATAAAATCCGAACATATTTGAAACTAGATTTTTATTCAGTTGGTATATATATACTTATCATTTACCTATAAACATTTTGTCCGATTGTACAACATTTTGTCTTGTGACAGCCTGACAGGCCACGTTTTGTCGAAGCACTGGAACATTTGGACAGCAAAAACACGTGAGTAGCATGGGAGAGATGGCTGTGGACAAAAAATATTAGCTACTTAGTTCAACGTGCAACCATACACTTGGTCGACTTAAAAGATATTATTATTAATTTCTTGGTCGACACTCGACATAAAAGATATTATTATTAATTTTTTGATAACTATTCGTTGGAAATCGTACATTCGTCCATTAGAATTTAAAAACAAGTCTTAAGTAATACATCTTTTTCATTTATTAAATCAATGCTCTGAGTGCAAAGAAATTATTAGTACTGTCGGAGTATAAAAAGGAGTCTCATCCACAACCTGTCATAATACATTGTATTAATGTTACATTATTTTTTTTTATGTGTTAGCAATATATTTTAATAATCTATATAATTTTTATTTTAAAATAAATTATTATTTTTTTCAAAAGGGGGATCTTAAATTTTGGAGGTCTAGTAAGAAAGTTGAATTATGAAAGAAGTTATTGATTTAGGAATCTTGGAAGTTTTTTTTTTTTTTTTTTAATACTATTAACTCTATTACAATGCAGTATCTGTTCATAACTACTTTCTCAACCTAGTGAAGCACAAGAGTGACTAACCCACCACCTCCCGTATAAAGGAAAGGGTTTGATGCCACTGGACTACAAGGTCCTTGGCTTGGAAGTTTTCTTTTAAAGAAGTTAAAGACTTGGAATCCATATGGCATGTGCTATGATTACTCTTTTTATTTGTTGAGTAATTGACTCTACCACCGGGTTCCATCCTATAAGTATGTAACCTTCTCTTAAGGAGAGCCACAAATGTGTTATCTGAACACAATGTGCTTGACTAGAACGTGCTTCCTATTTATACTAAGGTTTGGATGAAGGTACTGTTACATTTTCTTCAATATAATTCAAAACAAATCAAATATAAAATTTTTTCGAAAACACAGTGTGGTAATTTTTTGAAAGGGGTTAATCCAAGGCGTGTGATTCACACTTTCTTTAAAATTAATTTATTTCCTCATGATGGTGCTAGAAACTAAGGGTTGAAGTGTTAGTTTCTCAAAATACAATGAGTTACAACAACATATTAGAGCACTCAAATATACTGTTTTCAAAAAACTAGAACTAATTAAGGTGAAAAGTTATAGTACTGGAGGAAGTGTTGCCAAAGTTTAATTTGTAGAATATAGACATAATGCAAGAGAGGGAAACAATAAGAGATCATTTCAAGGTGCTTCATCTATGATTCAAATAATAAATACTTCTTCCCAACACTAAGTATATATAGAAAATGTGAAACTAATACCATTCTAATCCTTGTAGTCTAGTGGTACTTGGGTTCAAATATCAGTGGAGATGATATATATTTACGCTTCAACCGTTACAGTAAACCATGTCTAGAGGGTGAGAATAAAGTTTTAAACTTTAAAGATTTTAAGTAAAAATGTTTTATTTGTACTAAAAAAAAAGCAAAAATGTTTTATAATGACAAAGTAAAAATCCACATAAGATATTATTCTCACACAAAACCAAGAAGCACCTCCTCCACATATGCCTTGAGATTGACATTAGATGGGCCATCTTCCCTCATTGCTTCCTTAGCCAAAGCCTTGAATTTTGTAGCATTATTTCTCAACCCTTGTGCTATCTCCCCTCCCCCCATTATGCATTCTATGCACCTCTTCAATTCATTAGCCTCAACAATGCCTTTCACATTGACATTCACTCTAACCCCAGTCTTCCAAACATCTTGTATGAGTTTAGAGTTACACCCTTGATCGGTCCAAAGTGGGCACCCCACAATAGGAACCCCATAAGTCAGAGCCTCTAGAGTTGAATTCCATCCACAATGACTCACGAAACATCCCACGCTGAAATGTTGCAAAACCTGAACTTGCGAGCACCAGCGCACTATTTTCCCTTGCTTTTCCACGTCCTCCTTGCAACTCAACTTCTCCTCCGGATTTTCGCCATTCCCACCCTCCCTCATTACCCACAAAAACGGCCTCCCCGTTTGAACTAGCCCTTGAGCAATCTCCTCCATCATATGATTCGGAACATCGGAGTAGCTACCAAACGCTACATAAATCACACTACCTTTAGCCTGGGAATCCAGCCACTCGACATAATCGTTACCCTTTTCTCTCCCGTCACAATAAGGATCTACCCCGTCCAAGTAGGCCGCAGGAGGAGCCAATGGCCCAATTCCTACCAACCCAACCTTCTCTATAACCCTCAAAGCCTCAAACTCCAACGCATCAAAAGTGTTCACAAGAACCTTGGGGCGCCCTTCTTTCTTAATCAGCTCAACATGGTCTTTCATGAGTTGCGCTATCATAAAATCCGTGGCATTGGAAGCTTCCGCAAGCAAATAGGAAGGCAACTCCCTTGCGCTAAGCGCCATCAACCCTCCAAGCTCAACCACTCCATCATTATCCCCCGTGCAACTTCTAAAACGCCCCTCGTCCCCCGTGAAATAGTAGTAAAAAATATCGAAAATCGTAGCGGCTTGAACCCAAAGAAGCGTGCTGGGAACTTGAAGAATGCCCGCCACTAAACCCACCCACGGCATAACCGTGGTGTAGATAACTCGAGAGAACGGGGAGCCCTCTTCCCTTTTAGCCGTAATAAGGTCTGCCACGGCTTTGGACCCTCTAGCCTTTAAGGAAGCATAGAACTCAGGGTACTCATCTTCCATGGAGCCCTTAAACCCAGCATCGTACCCGTCCGAAAACGTTGCAAAGTCTACCCCTTCTATGGATTCCTGCATGCGATTGATGGCGGAGATACTTGTCATGAAGGTGATCTTAACGCCCAATTTTGCAAGGCGCTTTGCGAATTGTAGACAAGGATTAATTTGGCCTTGCGCCGGATACATTACTAAAAGGACATGGCAATCCTTCATCTTTTTTGCCAATTTTGGTAGGCTTTTCTCTCTTTTGGTCTTTCCTCGTATTAGAAATATATTGTGTTGCAAGTGTGAGCCTAATGCCCTGAGGATAGCAAATTATATAATGGACATACAGGTCCACGCTATGTAATGGACCAGGTCAACGCACCTACATAAAAATAATACTGTAAATATAATATAAAAAAAATTGATACAAACAGTCCATTTATGTAATTTACAATAAAAAAAAATAATTGTATAGTTATAGTAGTAAATTTGTATAATTTAAGTAGTAATTTTTTATGTATCTAAAATAATGACTACACACACACATATATATATATATATACACATCGGTAGGATTAAATGAGAATAGGGTCCTCAGGTAAAGAGTGAGGAATGATCTTAGCCATCCAGCAAGATTCATTAATGATTAAAGGTCTTAGTAAAAAAAAATAATTGGTCAATTTTATAAGTATAAAATATTTAAAAGTGAGATTCATTTTATAAGTATTGCAAACTTGAAAGTTTAGTAGTTGTAAAATCCTAGTCTTTGATTTCTCAATATGATGGGTGTGAATGTGTCCCAACTTTTTTATTGGGGGAGGTGTTCTCACTTCTCACCTAATTAAACCTTCTCCTATAAATAAATAAATAAATAAATAAATAAATAAATATATATATATATATATATATATATATATATATATATATTTCTATTTCTATTCAACTTTGGCCGTGTCTTCCCGTGCGGCCAGTGAGAATACATCACTATGTATACAAATATACACCACTCAATCTTAGAAAATGCACCACAATGAAAATTACACAAAAACATCTAAAAACACACCACACACCCAAAATAATGCACCATAACTCTCCTGCCCCTAATGGTGCATTTCCTAACACTGTGTGGTGTATATTTGCATACCTAGTGGTGTGTTTTTTGGTGATGTGTACTTAACGGTGCATATTTGTATAGTACATTTTCTAACATTAAGTGGTGTATATCTGTATACATAGTGGTGCGGCCGCACTGATCACACGTTAAGACGTGACCACACCTGATAACATTTTGCCCAGCCACCCACGGTCACTATGTCAGGCGCACCTGACTCATTTTCTTTTTAATTTTTTTTTAATACTCATGCTTTTAAATTTTTGTTTTCATATTTGTTTTATTTTTTTCTCCCCTCACACTTTCTTTTTCCTAATCACACTTACAAAAACTCCTAAAAAATCGTGAAATAACCCATTGATAAGAATGCTCTAAGTGCATGCATGTGTCAAAAAAAAAAGTTTAAAGAACAATTATTAAAGCACAGTGTACTATGAACTTAATTAAACTTTTAAAATAGACATATAACTAAAAATAAAAATACATATATCATTAAAAAAAAAAAAAAGTGACTCTCTTGTGAGATCATTTCAGAGATCTTTATCTATGTTGTTTGTAATACTTATACTGAATAATATTATATTAATCAGGAATAAAGTGTTATAAGGTGTTTGTTACTTATAAATTAAAGAAAAATGTAATATTTTTGTATCAAAATGTAATGTATTATATTTTTTTTTCTTCCAAAGTTTTACCATTTCCCTTATAAGAAAGAAATACTTTATTATGTCCTTAATTAGTACGGAGTATTACATTTTTCATTATATTTTCATTTTAACTTGACCAGTCTCACAGATAAGAATTTATAAGACGGTCTCACACAAATTTTTGTCAAAAAAAAAAAAAAAATTCTAGGATCGAAACATCGAATACACAATCTATCCCCGAGAATCACACTATAAGGTCACCAAAGGGAAACCTGGTGTCGTATTACATGTGTGATGTGTTAATTGCACAAACCTGTAAGTAAACTGTAATAAAAGCATTATTGTATAGTAACAAAGTTTGAGTAATTAGAAGTGAAGTCTTTTTTTGCCGCGCTGCTAACTAGGCCTGGACAAGTGGCTAATTAAGAGCGGTTTGGCTGCCATGTGCAATATCAACCATTATTGCATGGACCATGGTCTACCCAGCTGTGTAGACCAAAAATAAAAAGTACATTATTTTTGTACTGAAGATACATTATTTTTGTACTGTAGGTACATTATTTTAGGGTACATTATTTTTGTACTGAAGGTACATTATTTGATAGTATATCAAATAATGTACCTACAGTACAAAAGTAATGTAGCTTTAGTACAAAAATAATGTACTTTTTATTTTTGGTCCACACAGCTGTGTGGACCATGGTTCATGCAATAATTTGCCGTGCAATATAGGGTAAATTATGTTGTGGACCCAGGTCCACCTTGCAAGGTGGACCTGGGTCCAAAACTACGTCGTTTTGTCTTCTTTTTTTTTTAAGTAAACATATTGTTGAATATTGAGTTGTCCAAAAATGTGTGAATGTAGAGGTTTCAAAGTGTGAATGTAGATTTATGATTGTGTGAATGTAGAGTTGCACAAAAATGTGTGAATGTGGAGGTTTCAAATTGTGAATATAGAGTATAGAAATCGTGAATGTAGAGTTATGCATGTGTGAATCTGTAATACAGTTAAGAAGTTCTAGCAACTTGTAGCCCTGTAATGTGTGAATGTGGAGCTCTCAAGTTGTGAATATGGAGTATATGACCTGTGAATATATAGTTTTGAATATGTGAATGCATAATAGTGGTAATATAGTTACTAAACATATAATCCTGTAATGTGTGAATGTGGAGTTTACAAAGTGTGAATATAGAGTATAGTGTATGTGAATGTAGAGTTTACAAAGTGTGAATGTAGAGTTCGGCAATATAGCTTTTTACGTACATGGACCATTCATTGATAATTAAAATACAATACACATGCTCTAAAAAAAAATATCATTGACATGCTTGTTACATTAGATGAGATCGATTAGTCAACACACATACAACTAACGTATTAAATTTCAATATATAGTGGCCATGTTGGCCTTTGCTTTGATGACTTTAAGTGCAATTGTGTATCATTTTGGAACATAAGATTATAACAATTGCGTACACTATAGCATTAAAAATTGGAAACGACAACTAATAAACTGATACGGGCCATAACCTATGACGTTAAAAATTAAAAATTGAAAACAACTAATAAACTAATAAGGACCATAGCTTATGACGTTAAAAATTAATATATAAAAATTGAAAACGACAACACCGTACCTTATGGTCCATAAGGTACGGTGGCTCAATCACCACATGTCGTCGGCTAAGGCATGGCACATCGTCAACCAAGGCACAACACATCTAGACTAGCCACAACGTGCCCTTGTGCTAAATGAATCATCAATTTACTAAAAAAAATTGGCTTAAATGACATTTAAAGTAACTATTTTGTAATGAAAAATAGTACTTGGATTTCTAGAATTTACTCCTACCTTTTACCCCCTCATACAACAAATTTTGTATGTAGACATCTTTCTTGGGATTCACAAAATTAAGATAATCTATCATTACTTGTCACGTCAGAGAGCTTTTGTATTATATGTAATTTTCAGGGGGATCAACTTTTAGTTTTGGTTGGGTCAAACTGGATTTGTGTTTTCTTAACTGAGATTTTTAATTTAATATATTATATGTTCAAAATTGATAATGGGTGAATTAAAAATTTAATCACAAGTTTACCCATTTGATCTGAGTTGGGAATGCTTGGAACTAGCATTTCTCCATATTGAAAAATGAATATGGGTTTGCACTAGTATATATGTAATTCTATTTTTTGAGTTGTTTCAATTGTATAGCACAAAAGGTCTCTTTCGTGCCCAAGGGTAAGTGTAACTCAAATTCCTAAATGAGCTCTGGGCTTGTGAAACCCTTGCAATTGGGGCGCGGGGG
>CM008343.1:17865337-17875623 GCA_002525835.2 Ipomoea batatas
GTAGGTCGTTGGACAGTTGGAAGAAGAAGAGCAACGGTAACGGTAACGGCAACGGTATTGGAAACGGGAAAAACAGCCACCACGAAACGGTGTCGTTTGGTTGCCTCGACAGAGCTAACAGAAAAGACGGGCTTTTGCTGGCGGACAAGACAGACGAACAACAACAGCAGCAACGACGCCTGGAACACCGGATCATAGTCTCCGATTCAAGTGGGCCCCGCTACCGCTGGAGCGACGTGGAGCCCTCCGATTCGCTGTACCTCCAATCCGCCTCGCTCTTCAGCGAGAGCCGTCGATTCTCAGAGTCTAGGAGATCAACGGCGGTAACGGGGAGTGGCAGAAGCGTAATTAATGGGAGAAGCGTGTCGGAAATAACAGGGGTGAGTAGGTTTAGGAGTTATGAGGAAGAAGAGGAACACAAAGAGGAGAGAAGGAGACAGCGACAAGAGGGGGCAGTAACGAGGTGGTTGGCTTGGATAGCTCACTATCCGTCCCAATCCAACCGTACATCTGGACGCTCAGATCAACCACCAGATTCCCTTACCACATAGCTAGCTCTTCCATTTTTTCTTTTATATTTATATATAAATATATAAATACGGACTACTACGGAGTACTAGATTTCAGAATTCAGAGTGAGGTGTAAAAATTACTCTCCCACGTTGCACTTGTGTGTAATCTTATTTCTCTCACATTCATCACAAATCATTTTTCTTCCCCACAAAATTCCATTATTATGTTGATATATTGCTATATTTAATTTTCTATTTTAAAGTTGTTTATATTAATTTTATCATTTTGTTGACATCAAATGTTTAATGTCTATTTTCTTTTGTGACCATGAAGTGTCATGAGCACACTCTAATTGTAGGATGCATTTCTAAGTCCATACCATACTCAAACTAATTAGTACACCTCACTCTGAAATCAAGTTAACAAGATTTTATTTAGTTTAGTATTAGTATATAATTTTTTTAACAAAATGAGTAACATTTCCTTAAAAGATTTAGCAAATTATTGGCTATTATATCATTTAAGCACATCTTATACTATTTTCGTTTTCCCGCACAAACTTTTGTAATCGATTAATTAAATATTTTATTGGTCAAATAACTAATAAAGCTTATTTGGTAAGAAAACATAAAATGAAAATTAACTAATTAATACCTATTAATTCGTAATATTGTTTCTATATTAGCGTATCAATACTATTAATAAAAGTAAAATCTTTTCCTTCAACTTTTCCGCACAAACTAATATTATTAATTAATTGATAAAATATTAATAAAGTTTAATTTGTAACAAAATTTTATTTACCAAATTCTGAAAATAATTAATCTATTATAATGCCATTTTTATGTCATTTAAACAAATCGATTGACGTAGGACCAAAAATGGTCATGCCACAATAATGTTAGGACCAATGTGGATGTTTTGAAAGAAAAAAAAAGATGACTAAAAGTTGAATAACACATGTAAATCTAAGACTAAAAAAAAAGAAAACGAATTAACACTTAGAACTAAATAGAGCAAAATACCTTTGTATTTAACAATATTTAAATGATTTGTTGACGGAGGACAAAAAATAGTCATGTCACAATAATACTAGGAACAAAAGATGTTTTTAAAAATAAGGACTAAAAATAGATTGATACCTATAAATCTATGACCAAAAATAGAATCTAACTTTTATATATATATAGTTATTCCCAATTTGAAGTATGGATATTTGGACTATTTGTAGTTTGTTTTTGCTATTTTGGCCGTTTGGTTGTTATTGAAATCTTGTTGAATGTTGATCATTGAAGAACTATAGACTTAAGTATTTAATTTTTGAAATTAAGACTTAGGTTTCCAAATTTTTTATTTGATTATTAAAAATTGTAGTAATTTGACACTTTGACTATAGAAGTTGACATTCCTTGTACTCATCTAATTTCTCACAAAGACAAAGACTCTAATTTCTCACAAAGACAAAGACAGGTCGGCGTCGTGGAGATTAGAATGGGGAGTATACTCCGCAGCCCCTTCTTGCCCCATTGCCATCATATCCCTATTTTGACCTTACTATTTATAAAGTTTAGTCGGGGCACTACAATACTTATGTTTTATAGCAACTAAAGTTGAATTACACATATATGTTTATACATTATATGCCCAACATGCACTTTACCAAGAATTACCTCCAAATAGAGCCTAATCGAAACTCAATTGGATTAATCTCACCCTGTGGGATTTGGATACCAATGCAGTATGCAATATATAGTAAAGGTAGGTCAAAACAAGGCAAAATAGAGTATACACAGTCGAACATAATCAAACTTCTTCACCCATCAAGAAAGAGTTTTTTCCAGGACGAAAATGCATGCAGAATACACCCTGTAGGTTGGTAAAAATTTATTGGATCACACCCCAACCTGAATGAGAGTTTCAAAGGCAAAGATTTTGGTGAAGTAGGCAGTGGAAATGATGCATCGGCTTCTCAACACTTGGCACATACCGGCCGCACACATACGCTGGTGATTCCAACCCTCTCTGAACGCTTTCACATAATGCCATATCCTCCCTCTGCAAGTGTGTATTACTATTAGCAATGTAACACCATCAATATTGTTTTTTTGGGGTGACGAGGGAAATCCCACAACCCTTTCGGGTGTAGGTAAATCCTGTCTTGTGACCCTAACCACCAAAGGACCAAAAGAAAGTAAACCAGCCTATGTTACCCATAGCTGACCATCTCAAACTAAGGGGGGCAAAGATTCAAACTCGTGGCCTTGTGGTTACAAGTGTGGATCTCTTGCCATCTTCACTGGGGTTACCCTGCAATATTGTCTTTGCCTACCAATGCTCATTTCATTTGCATCCTTACCTGCACTCTCTGACTATCTTCCAAGCTTCTGTCTATAAATTCATCATCACCCTGAAAACAAGTTTACAATGAACGGTGATGGCTCATCAAACTCATAAAGCTGTCCTAATTTGTAAAAACTTCTACATAAAATCTCTAAACCCGTAGTGTCTCTAATTGGATAAGAAAGCAATGGTTCGTTAGTGTACTAATCTTCAGAGATCTTCAAGAACATGATATCAATGAACTATGAATTTCCCCACAATAAGTACTACAAATGCATGGATAAACTGACACAAAAGATTCCATTCAAAAGAGCCCAAGTGCTACATCCATGTACATTAGCTCATCTAGAATTGTTGGATTTCAGTAAAGATATATGAGCATATTACCTTTAAAGAAGTGTCTAGAAAATAATCGAATATCACTTGACATTTGCGAGGTCCCAGTGGCACTACAAGATTGGTGTCCATCCAAGGCCCATACCTAAATTGAAGACAGTTCAAAACAATAGGGCTACAGGTTTAACAATTCATTAGTTGATTTAGCATTTGATGAATTAGTGAATATATAAATATATAACTCAGACCTATTAATCATGAAGTTTGGATAAACAAAAGCATATGTAGCTTTTGACCCCAATCGGTCAAATTCATCCTCTGTGGTCCCACCAAGACATTGTTGGATGCTAACTCTCTCAAATATCTATATATAAGATGATGCCAAGTTGCAAATACACATGTCAAAGTACCCGGGTACATGAAAGTAAAACATCAAAAGTAACTATAGTTTTAAGAAATAACAAAAAAACTAAGTTAGTAGCAACATAAATTTAGTTTTTTTCTTTCTTTCTTTTTGAGGGGAAGGGGCGGGGGTGTATACCTCAGTGGAGTACGATTCAAGCTTGAGATCAGAAGCAAGAGATTTATGTGCATATGGGACATGATAACCACCATCTAAGTAATTGTCACAGAACACCTGCAAGAGAACTATAATTTCAATTGATCTTATAGTCTTGCTTTATTTTTATTTTTATTTTTTCCTTTTTTCCTTTTGTTACTTGATTTGATTGTGTCCCATATAGTATATAGTCTCACAGAAAGCGCCTGTATTTGTACCTCTTATATAATTGAGGCTCAATAAGCTAACTAAAGCATGCAATTTAATAGATTGTGATGTGGTCAATAAAGAAACAGCATCAAAACTAGTCTGGTAAATAACCAAAAAAGTGGCATTTATCATCTATTTGTATATTTTGCAACTATACTACACCTCTTATTTCAAAATTGAACCCACTAAAAGAAAAAGTGAAAATGCAACAGAATAATTGAGAGGAAGAACTGTGTACTTCAGCTTGGTGTCAAGCATTTCATACCCAACAAACTATCAACTACTTTTGGAAAATAAGCATGACAGTTGGTGTTTAATAATGGATGAAAAATAGTATCTGTGAGCATAAATATAATATGTGCGGTCCAACTATCAGCTTAGGCTTTTAGTTGGATGGAGCACATAATTCAATTTGGTATCAAGGAACTTTTCAGCTGGAGAACAGAATAAACAAAGAAAGCAAACAGATAACTAACCTTCCAATTACATTCAATGGTATATACACGTCTGCAAACATAACTCAGAGAAGAATCAATTCCATTTGCAATCAGGATTTCAGATGAACTACCCAGCCATTCATTTCCCAAAGAGACAGTCTCGGATTCGTGTTCAGGAGAAACAGCAGCATCAAAATTGAGAAGCACAAATGGACCCCAGATAGCCACTTTCAATGGAATGAGTCCCATCTCCTACCCTTCACATAGCAAAACAAAAAAACACACAAAGAAAATGAAGAAGAAGAAGAAATCAGTTTTTAACACTTAGAGAAGTGTCCTTGATGATTGAAGGGATATCACTGTCATGTATTTATAGCATACATTCACTTCAAATTTCTGAATCCCGGTTAGTCTAGTAGCCTTGAGAAGGGCTCCATCCAACCCATAAGTCCAGCCCTGCACAAGTTGTATCCTTTCACTTAGTTAATGACAGTATGACACCAATAGACTTCAATTGTCTGAATTCCAAAAGTTATTAGACTTGAAATTGAATACGTAGGGAAATGATGCCAAAAATATTTGTAAAAGAGAAAAAGGAAAATACAATTGCATTTAAATATAACAAGAGACAACCAACAACTAACAACTCCAAAGCTAGAACTGACTCCTAAGTAAATCAGTCAGTTTGTCTTTTCTGAAGCAACTAACTCCATTAATAACAAAACAACCACATGGCAAAACCAGGAGTGTAAATAGATTCTTCAAATTATGTTATGCTCAAATTAAAATATAATTAATTAAATGCATAGCAATTACATTCACTGATGCCCCAACTCTCATACTCACCCTTGAAATTTAATGTCAAAGTAAATACTCAGGTAATCTGTTCAGAAGAATTATGAAAGATAAATAAGCTCATCTGACTAAATCAAATTTACTTGGAGCAAAAAGTGAAATGAAGTGATGAAGGCTCCATTGCATATACTGTAAAGCAAGGCACTTGTTTTCTACAAAAAGCTCAATTATGCTGCAAAACCATATTTAAGTTCAATAATGCCCCAAGTTTTTGAAGTTTTCATAGTATAACTGTGCTTAAATAAAAAGTTCACTTTGGTCGAGCTTTTCGCTTTCTCACTTCAACCCATAAGCACAACAAAGCACTTGATTTCTGATTTTCTAGATCTTCACTTTAGTGAAGCAAGAGAGTGATGACGTGCCAGAACATTGATTAGCTGCTTTAAGTGACAAATCAATTGCTTTTAACATGATTGCAATAAAAAATTATTCAATGTACAGATGTTTATATAAAAAATATGCATACAAGTAGATGAACTTCTACAAACATCTTATTTCTTATGTACTCATATTTGCATGATGCGAACAAGAAGACCTCAATCACTCCAATACTTACAAAGTGGGAAACATTTTCAAAGGTATATGAAAAAGTTTATTCACAGCTTAATGAGAAAACAAATCATCAGTAGCTATGATGAGATAATACAAGTCAATCTCCTCAAAAAACTTTGGCAGTATGTGATCATAAAAAAAATATAGCAATACACGAATAAAGCATGTGTACAGTGTACTGCAGGAGCCAAAAGATTTTAGAAAGTGCTAGAATGCAAGCATGAACTCACATGGTATGGGCACACAAAGCATGTTCTTTTCCCACTGCCGGAAGCCAAAACAGAGGCATGATGCCGACATACATTATGAAATGCTTGTATTTTGCCACTGTCATCTCGACATACCACATATTCAATGTTTCCTAATCTGCCATATATTCAATACTGATTAGCTATTTACCAAGCACAATGTAAAATTTGACGAAAACCCATTTGCTTCCTCCAAAGAGCCACAAAAAGACCCATTTAAAATATAAAATCTGTAGTGTAAGAAATTTTAACGATGACTACAAACAGTAAATTGCAGAAATGTTTTGAAATTTTTGTAACAAGAAGTTCAAAGCCTTTGAAACATAGGATGTTTTTGTCTACTTGGTGCAAGACACCACTAGCAAGTTATCTTAACTAATATAACTTTACACTCCTTGGAGGGAGAAGCCCAATGGTAAAGTTCCCTGATTACTAACATTGCAAATAATACAAGAAAGGGTAGTATGGATGGCTCAAAAGCCCTCTAACAAGTGAGATAACTCTATAATCATCTAACATAGTGTCACCAATCATTGCAGTTGTTCATAACAGAGTTATTTACATTAAGGAATTGCCTAAAACAGGAACCAAAATCAGCTACTGTATTGATTCTCTTAGAATGTCCTACCTATCAGCTTCAAATTTCCATCAGATATTTATTTATTTATTCCCTTTTCCCTATTCTTCTTCCTTGAGAAGAGTTGGTGCATGAAATAATAAATTATATTTACAGTAGGTAAAAAATCACAGAAATTTAATTGGGAAAATAGGTGCATAGCAATCAATACCTGCCGGTAAAAAATTGGCGGAGTTCATTGACTTGCTCAGTGTAGCCTGAAAACAAGAAGTAGCAAATCAAGTAAATCTTATGTAACTAGATTAGATCACTTAGGCAAAGGCTATGGATTATATATTATATTTTAGGAAATTCGTACATAAAGTGGAGTAATTAAATTACGAATTGTATAAGATGCATGATCAAAATTCATGAACATAAAAGTGATAAAACAGGCACTAAATCAGATTCCAGGAATGAATATGTGTGTGTATACTAACTGCCTGCCAGCCTGTGTAGAAGACGCGAGTGAGCTCGAGGGAGTAAAAGGAAGGATCGGTGTACCAGGAGCTGGGCGGGGTTTGCGCTTCTTCAATGGGGATATCCGGGTTGAATTCTCGGGTCAGAGAAAAGCTCGCGTTCTCGCCCGGTTTAAAAGCCCCGCCTCCGCAACTCGGTGGCAAAACTCCGAGCCCGTTTCTGAATTGCAGACGGCAATATCGAGGAGTCGACAGCGCTGAGGGCTCTCTTCTGTGAACGGAAAACGGAATTGTGGCAGCGATACAACCTGAAGCCATGGATATGGTCTTTCCACTCTGCACTGTCTGACTTTTTTTTTTTTTTTTATTAAAAACACATTGCTAGCCGGCGGATTATTACTTATTATTATATTTGTTTTTGTTAGAATATGATAATTTGTGTGGCTCAAATTTGCATGGGCCATTTCTCCGTTTTTTGTCGAGCTCGTGTACGATTCTTACAGCATAATCCGTCTTCAACTCTCCACCATATGCATGCCCTTTTTTCTCTCATTTAGTATAAATAGGTAGCATTTCCTTTGTAATCAATGCATCAAATCATCAAGTGAATTCATTCTTTCTTCTTTAGCTATATATCCTCACGTACGTGTATGTATATATATTATAATTTCTCAATTTAACAATTTTCTTATTTGTCCTTTCTATTATTTAAATTCTATAATTCTCAATTTTCGATTATTCGCTTCCGCATTATTCCACTATATTTCTAACAGTTTTATTTACAACATCTGTTTTGCATCTAGTAGTATTATTATTGATATTGTTATTGTTGCAAAAATCGGCAGTCTTATGCGTTATGCGCCCCTAGACCGAAGCAAATTTGATCCCTAGGCAGCCGCTAGCGCCTAACTTGGCCGACTAGGCCGAATTCGGTTGAACTAACTTGGGCGAATCGGCCTTGTTAACTTTTTTAATTATATTTATATATATTTAAATTTATTTATTTATATAAATAAGAGAATTAATATATATATATATATATATATATATATATATATATATATATGACATACACCTACACACATACACTATATTTTTTGTTTTTATAGGTGGTCATCTAGGCGTTAGGCGCTAGTTTACTGTCTGACTAGCGTCTACTGCAACTATGGTTATTGTTATTATTATTAATTAATGAGACATATTTATTTCTTTAGAAGCATAATGATCGTTGAGATTTTTCATGTAATTGGTGTCTCTATTGAGGATTTTAATATATTTTCATCATATATGATCTTAGCTTCCAAGTTCCGATCCGTAGGAGATCAAAGCTTAAGAATAATTGTTCGGGATGGATACCCATATGCACATATGGTGTGTGTTTGTGTTTTTTTTGGGTGTTAAATCTAGGGGTGGGCACTTCGGGATTCGGTACGGTTTTTTTCGGTTTCGATTTCGGTATTACCAAAAAATGATACCATTCGGTTTTACAATAAAGTTCGGTTCGGTTTCGGTTCGGTATGAAACGGTTCGGTTTCGGTTCAGAATTATTTCGATTCGGATTCGGTTCGGTTTAAGATGTTCAATTTTCAACATTTACTAATTTTTCAAATAACACACTGCCAAACAATACATATTCGCATAATCCAAAGTCTAAAATATAAATATTACATAAAAACAAAACAATTCAAACACAAAATTAACATAGCAATCCAAATTGTAAAGTAATATCTTGTACATCCATCATCCCCTCATCACGGATCAATATTCATTATTATTATTTATTATATATATTTAAAAAACCGAGCGGTTTTCGGTTTGGTTCGGTAAAAAACCGAACCGAACCGAACCGTTCGGTTTCTCTATATTAAGTACCGTTCGGTTCTTTCGGATTATACCGAACCGAACCGAACTACTTCGGTTTACCGAACCGAAGTGCCCACCCCTAGTTAAATCGTTTGTCATTTTTAATGAAAATAAAAATTATTGATATATGATGATTTTATTGAACCATATATTATCATAAATTTAGGTTGTCAAGGGTAAAATAGGTAACAAACACAAATATTAAACAAATATAATGTTGGGCTACATGTTTCCTTTTTTACTCTTAATGAAAAAAAAAATGAAAATTAAGTTCAAATCCAATCCTAGTGGGTTTATTATTAATTCTAGACAAATTAGGCAAGTTGGCTACAAATGAAAGAAGACAATAAATTAGGGAAGTCAAGTGCTTGTTGAGGAGATGATAATGTCTAAAATGAGCTAAAGACCCCTTAGTAGTTACTAGTTAGTACTCCAAGAGCCAAATATAGAAAGAAAATGAGTGAAAATCAAGCCCATGGAGTTCGATCTAAACCAAGCCACCAACCACCGTCTGCCCTCCTCCCCATCTGTACGCCTTAATTAATGGCACTAAAGTCGCCTAGCAATGACCAGCCGCCCCTGCCATCCATAGTCACACTTGCAATTGTGCAAGGGGTGGGGGTGGGCGGGCCCGGAGTGTTGGGCGTCGGTCGAGTTGGCCGAGTTCTGCCCTTACTCGATTCGAGACGTGACGTTATGGCTTACCATAGACGAATGTGGTTAAATGGTTAATGTCCACATACTTATCACCAATTGGTTCTAAGTAGGCTATGACAACCAGATAGCCAAAAGAACTCTGTGGTTAAGCCGAGGTCACGAGTTCGAATCAATAGTGAGGCGAAAGCCAAATTTAGTCCCATATGGGATATGCGCGTAGGTCTCTGCTCCAGCGAGACGTAGCGTTGTGGTTTACCATGGAAAGATGTGGTTTACCATGAATTTGTGAACATGGAGTTATGAAATTACGAACATGGAGTTATTAAATTGTGAACATGAACCTGGGTCCACCTTGCAAGGTGAACCCGGGTCCATAGCTATCCATCAATCAAGGTCTCGACCGACCTGATTAGATCGGACCATGCTAGCGCTCGGGTCGGGGTAAGACCTGACCAGCCGATCGTAAGAATACGAAGTCGCCTCCCGACCAGCAGAGCCAGTGTATAAATACTATCATACACATCCAAAGCAGATTTACCATTTTGAACATTATATTGAACACAATATCCAAGGAACTCATCTTGTACAATACATCAATAAGAAATTCACAAATATTAGAATAAGAATTAAGAAAATAACTCAAAAAATCACACTAAGATAAAATACATACATCAAAGTCAT